>PITA01004701.1:0-30212 GCA_004023965.1 Spilogale gracilis
CCCCGCCCCAGTTACTCTCCTGCAGTATCATCCCCCTGCCTTTGGCTACAGTTTTGAATTTGATGCTAACGATCCCTTGAATTTGAGCATTTCTGTTACATATTTGTGTCCATAAACAATGCATGGTAATGTTTAGTGTCTGTCCGAAACTTGGTATAAAATGGTGTTTTACTAATGCGTTCTTTGACAGTTTATTTTTTCATCCACACACTGATTTTTCCCCTCTATATTATAGTTGATATGTACATCCCAGTGCATTCTAAGTGCCAGTCTACTACTTCAGCGTTTAAATGTTCCTGTTTATTTATCCATTCTGCCACTGAGAGACATTTGGCATTGTTACCATTTGTATTTATTGTTCCGACCTGATGTTTTTGTGTACCTTTCCCTGGGCACATGTATGCAGTTTCTCCAGGGTGGGGAACACAATTTAGAGTCGTGCCCAGCAGGTCTGGGTTCTAGTTCTGCCATGTGCCACCTGCGTGACCTGGGCAGCGGGCCCTCTAACCTCCCTCCCCTGGCTCTGCATCTAGATTAAGGATGTGAATTATATTACATTAAATTGTGTCCATCAAATAAATGCCTGGTAGAGCCCAGGCACAGTAGGTTTGCAGTTGGTGATTTCCCCTGCCTTTCCTTCTGTTCTTCTTTTATTTCATTATATATAAAACGGTGATTATACCTCTTAGCTTGCTAACTGCCCAGGATTGAAGGGAATAACTAAGAGATAATACTTTAGGATATTGCTGTCCTTTTTCTTTTTTAAGATTTTACTTATTTATTTGTGAGAGAGAGCACGAAGGAGGGAAGGTCAGAGGGAGAGGTAGTCTCCCCACTGAGCAGGGACTCTCCCCTCCCGCAATGAGGGCCTTGATACCAGGACCCCGGGATCATGACGCAAATCGAAAGCAGTTGTTAAACTCACGGAGCCACCCAGGTGCCCAATTTCTGTCCTGTTAAGACAAAAACGTTCTAAGATCAGCCAAATCATGCAATTCAGTGTAATATATAAAAGTGTTTCAGAAGTGAAAAACAGCCCTCATTCATCCATTCATTCACTGGACTTTTTGTTTTTGAGGTCTCTTGTGCCAGCATCAGGTCATCGAGGAGCAAACAAACACACACAGGCATGGACTTCATTCCCATGCAAACTGTAGAGTGCCCACAGAGAAACGTAGCCAATAGTTAACACACAAGTAAGTGCAAAGTGTGGTGAGAGGAAGGAGAATAATAACTAATAAGATGAACACATCATAATCTTAGCACTTCTGGGGTGTCTTGCACTGAACCGATTTAATTCTCACAACAACCCTGCGAAATTGAAAATATTATTAGGAGGGTCACAATCCTGGCAGGAAGCCCATGGTTCACTCAAAGGGGAAACTAGCATAGGGAAGGGGATATTTATAAGGTGTGGGCAGGGCTACCAGCAGGGATGGGAGGCACCTGAGGTCAGCAACCTGAGGTCCTAACCAGGAGCTGGAGGAAGCGGGTGGAGCCACCACTCACCAGATGGTGAGCTGGGTGAATAAACAGCCTGATCTCTTATTGACTGAATCCAGCCCAAGGATGTGAGAAAACCATTGATCAGTCCACCAGAGCCTAGAGGAAGGTGGGAAAGGAGAGCAAATGGAGAATATCCACTACCATCGTTGTCCTTACTTGCAAACAGGAAGGAAAAGGCACACAGAGAGGGAAAAACAGTTTCCAGATAAAGGATAATCAAAAGGCAACGTTTGATACTGTGTGATCCAGTAAGGCTTCTCTAAGGAGATGACTCATGCATTGCGTCAGACCAGCGGAGGAGAGAATGTTCCAGAGAGGATTTGCACGAGTCAAGATCCTAAGTCAGGAAAGTTCCAGGTGTGTCGGAGGATCAGAAGGAAGATCAGGTTAGAGTGGCTGTAGTGTCTGGGCAAGGGGGAGAGAGCTATTGTTCCAAAGAAAGCGTTTATTCTTGCTTCAAGCCAAGTGTGCTCCCAAGGAGCTTGGCTAGAATGTTCCTCAGGACTTGGCTTTCTCATCGGGATTCACAGAGGGCCTGCTGTGGACACCAGGCTGGTTTCTCCTCATTGGGTCACCTCAGTGGTGTGTGGTGACCTCAGAGTGCCCGCTTCTCAGCTGGAAGTTCTTGGCAGGATGCCCAGGCCGGATGGACCGGCGGAGCTTGGCTCCAGGCCGAGAGGACCCTGCAAAGCCGCGGTCAGTCCGCTGAATGATGAGCACCGCCTGATGGTGCAGAATGTGTTTAAAATGCAGTCCAGGTGCCAGGCCCTGTCGTACATGCAGGATCATGAGACGGGCTCCATCCCTGGCCGAACAGACTCCCATAGCCACAAGGGCACTGCTTACAGTGAGAGTGCATTGAAATTGACTTTGGAGGGAGGTGGCCTCCCTGAGTGAGAAAGGAGCAGATGGAAGGGAGGCAGAGGGCACCTCTGCTCTGGGCGCCAGGCCAGATTGCCCTAAGTCTCTGTCACTGCCGTCCTGCACCCCTGTTCCTGCGAGGGGCAAGGCACACTTCGGGGGGAAACAAAATCTTCCCCCTGTGTTTGTGTGCTGGAATCCAGATGAGGGCCTTATACAGTTTATGTGTTTATTTAAATAACTTATCCAGGCATGCATATATGTATCCATCCGTCCATCTACAGATCCATCCTTTGAACTCTCCTAGATCGATCCATCGATCAATCGTCTATCACAAACAGTTAAATATTTACTGAATTACTGAAATTTACTTCATTCAGGGAATGCTTCCAAGCACATTAACTTGTTCGTCCTCACAAAAGCCCTGTGAGTTCAGTACTGTGATAACGTCCGTTTTAAGATGGTGATGTTGAGGGGCACCTGGGTGCCTGCGTTCAGCTCGGGTTGTGGTCCTGGGGTGGAGCCCCACATCAGGCTCCCTGCTTGGCAGAAAGCCTACTTCACCCTCTCCCACTCGCCCTGCTTGTGTCCTGCTCTCTCTCTTTCTGTCAAATAAATAAATAAAATCTTCAAAAAAAAAAAAAAAGAAAGAAAGATGGTGATGTTGAGCCCAGAGGGTTTATATAACTTGCCCAATGTCGTCGCATGGTGAGTAGGTGCAAGAGTGAAGATTTGAACCCAGGAAACCTGGCTCCAGAGGAAGGCTGAGAGGATAGTAGAGATCACCTTCATATCTTCCATCTTGGATCCAAAATCACAGCCACTGTACAGTCTCTGCTCTTTCTCATTCCCTCTCTCTACACACACACACACACACACACACACACACACACACACGTTTTCCTAAGCTGTTTGATATGTTTGCATATTTCATGATTCTTTACCCCATCACGTATTCCCCTAGAATTCTATTTATTTTTCCCCAGCTTTATTAAGATATAATTGACATATAACATTGTGTAAGTTTAAGGTGTGCAATGCAGTGATTTAATATATGCATATATTGTGAAATATCACAGCAAGTGTGTCCATCACCTCATTTAGTTACAGTTGTGTGTGTGGATGATGAGAACTTTTAAGATTTACTCTCTTAGCAACTTTAAAGTATGTAATACAAAATTCCTAATTATAGTCACCATGTTGTACCTAACATCCCCAGGACTCTTTTATTTATTACTGGAAGATTGTGTCTTTTAACCCTCCTTGCCCATTTCCCCACCCACCACCTCCGGCAACCACCGGTCTCTTCTGTTGCTAGGAGTTCCATTATTTCAAATTCCACATATAGGTGTGATTTGTAGTTGCCTTTCTCTGCCTGATTTATTCCACTTCGCCCACTCCCCTGAAGATTCATCCATGTCTTTGTTACAAATAACAGAGTTTCCTTCTGTTTTATGGCTGCTATTCTATTGTGTATATATATGCCCCATCTTTATTTTATTTTATTTTATTTTATTTTATTTTATTTTACTTTACTTTATTTTATTTTATTTTATTTTATTTTATTTTATTATTTTTCAGTGTTCCAAGATTCATTGTTTATGCCCCACACCCAGTGCTCCATGTAATACGTGCCCTCAGTACCCACCATTAGGCTCAACCATCCCCCCACTCCCTCCCCTCAAAGACCCTCAGTTTGTTTCTGAGTCCAAAGTCTCTCATGTTCATCTCCCTCCCCGATTTATCCCACTTCCCATTTCCTTTCCTTCTAATGTCCTCCTTATGCTCCGCAAGTAAGTGAAACTATATGTTTGACTTTCTCTGCTTGGTTCATTTCACTCATTTCACTCAGCATAATCTCCCATCCAGTCCAGGTTGCTACAAAAGTTGGGTATTTATCCTTTCTGATGGAGGCATGATATTCCATTGTATATATGTACCACATCTTCTTTATCCATTCATCTGTTGATGGGCACCTTGGCTCTTTCCACAGTTTGGCGATTGTGGCCATTACTGCTATGAACACTGGGGTACATATGGCCCTTCTTTTCACTACATCTGTATCTTTGGGGTAAATGCCCAGTAGTGCAATTGCAGGGTCATATGGTAGCTCTATTTTTAATTTTTTAAGGAATCTCTACACTGTTTTCCAAAGCGGCTGCACCAACTTGCATTCCCACCAATGATGTAAGAGGGTTCCCCTTTCTCCGCAGACTCTCCAACACTTGTTGTTTCCTGTCACACCCCATCTTCTTTATCCAGTCCTCCATCTGTGGACACTCAGGTTGTTTTCAGGTCTTGGCTCTTGTGAACAAGGCCCCATTGAACATGGGGGTGCAGACATCTCTTTGCAGTAGTGATTTCCTTTCCTTTGGTTATTTACCCAGAAGTGCAATCACTGGATCCTACAGTAACTCCATTCTTGTTTTTGTGAGGACCTGCCTACTGTCTCCTGCACTGGCTGCACTAGTTTGCATTCCCACCAACAGTGCATGAGCGATCTTCTTTCTCTGTCTTTTTTTTTTTTCTTAAGATTTTATTTATTTGACAGAGAGAAACACAGCCAGAGAGGGAACACAAGCAGCGGGAGTGGGAGAGGGAGAAGCAAGCTTCCTGCCAAGCAGGCAGCCTGACGCGGGGCTCGATCTCGGGACTTCGATCCTGGGACTCTGGGATCATGACCTGAGCTGAAGGCAGAGGCTTAACCACTGATCGACCCAGGCAACCCTCTTTCTCCGTCTTCTTACTGGCACGTGTTATTTCTTGCCTTTTTGATAATTGGCATCCTAACCTGTCTGAGGTGATTACTCGTTGTGGTTTTGATTTGCATTTCCCTGATGATGAGTGATGTCGCCCTGCTTTTCTGGTATCTGTGGCCATTTGAATACCTTCTTTGGAAAAATGTCTGTTCAGGTCTTTTGCCTATTTTTAATTGAGCTCTTTGGGCTTCCCCTTCCCCCCACTATTGAGTTGTATGAGTTTATGAAATTCTCAAACCTTGCTAACTACAGACAGCACACTGTCTTATGATTTCTTTTTAGTTGATGGCCAGTTAAGCACTCGGGGAAAGATGGACCCTGAGGTCGTTGGGGCCCAGTAAAACAGACTGAGGAGGTCTGGGCAAGAGAGTCCCTTGTAAGAGATAAGATGGAAGGAAAGTCCAATTTTACTGAAGGGGAACCATCTCCAGCCGAGTGATTCTCCACTTCTTACCCTGATTAGGGAAACCTGCAATGCATGAAGATAAATTTCCATCCTCCTTCTCTTCCCCCACCTGAAAAATTCAGCTCATTCTGCCAGCTCCGCATCATGAGGCCCACAAACATCAGTCAGACCTCTCCCTCAGTAGGTTCATCTAGAAATTTCTGTGTTGCTGCTGCAAGCCACGTGGAGCTAACTCTGATACCTTCCCTCAGCATCGTTCACATTTTGTCAGCCACGAGTGGACTATTTTTCAAGTCCTGTTGGCTCTTTTGTTTGTTTGTTTTTCCCTGCCTTGAGCCCATCTCCTTATTCCTGATTGGTGGTAGGGAAGCCAGTCTTTCTGACAGCTAGATAGACCTAAATAGATCACAGGCCATAATGGGACCCTCCGATAAATAGCGGTATTGCTCTGAGTGATGGCCCCTCTCAGAATGAGTTATAAAGCCGGCTAATGTATTAGCATCGCACATTTGTACACTGTGACTTCCTTTCAGCCTGTTGTGCTCCACGGGGAGTGTCCTGAGCCCAAATCTGACATTTTGGAAAGTCCAACAAGAGTTATTCATGCAGAGTTTCAACAAAAGCTGCTTTTCAAGGTCTGCCCAGGGCAGGGGTCTTGGGAAGGTGATAACAGTTGAGATAGCAAGAGTAGCTCCTGTTTATTGAGCTTTTACTGTACGCTAGACACTGTGCAAAGCAGTTTCCATGCATGTCTCATTTAATCTTTGCAACAGGTCTCTGAGACTAGGTACTGCAATTATTTCTAGTTTCACAACTGCGAAAATGGAGCTCAGGCAGGGGGAGTCCTTTGCCCTAGCCCCAAAGTTTCTGATCCAGTGTGTCTGCGGTGGGACCTGAGAATTTGCATTTCAAACAGGTTCCCAGGTGATGCCGCTTTGCTGGTCAGGGGCCACACTTTGAGAACCACTGAGTTTTTGAGCAGCTGCCCTCGCACCCTGTTTCACCCATTCACCTGGGTCTGCCCTCACCACACTTCAGCCGGTAAGTTTCATTACCAGCGTGGGAGATCTGAGGGCCAGAAGAGGGAAGTGGCGTGCTCGGAAACACACAGGTGCGGCTGCCTCTACAGCCTCTCCTCCGCACTGGTCTGCAGCCTCCTTCTGAAGCAGCTTTCTCAATGGGGTTTTTAAAGCAGCGTGTCAAACAGAGAATCCGGGGAGGGTCCCTCTTGGCTGTCCTGAGATCACAGCAAGGAGCATGAGTAAAGCCCCACAGAGTCCCTTACGGTGCCTCTTACTCTGCCCTGTATATTTTTCCAAGCAGAGCTTGGGAGGACATTCTGGGACACACACTTCTGTCTGTGTATCCGTGGTCTGTGACTCCATGTCTCCCCTGCCCTCACCCCAGGAGGGATAACCCTGTCCCTTCTCAGTGCCGCAAATGGCCCTCTGGTGGACCAAAAGAGTTAAGGCAATTTCCACAAGGTTTGGGACAGGAAGCACAGAACCTTAGAACCGGTATGTGTTGAGAGTCTCACTCCTGGCTGTGCACTGTGACCTGGGAGGGAGGTGAAAAGGGCCAATGGTCAGGCCCAGCGTTCAGAGCTGCTCATGCAGTTGGGCTGGGGGGTGGCTAGCATCCCAGACGTCTTATTGTGAAAAGGCATTCCAGGTGAATTCTGAGATCAGCCAGGGGAAAGAGCTGCTGGAACATGAATCAGAATCCCCCCCCACACACACACACGCATTAAAAAGCTCCACCTCTCCCCCCCATTCCAATTCAGTGGCTCTGGGGAGGAACTGAATTTGCATTTCTAAAAAGTGCTGGGTGAGGGTGCTCCCCGCTTCCAGAACCATACTTGGAGCAAGCACACCCATCCACGTCCCTTGCGGGAAACCATGAAGCACAGAGGAGGGATTGCTTCAGGGCCCAGAGCCAGTCATCACACACCCCGCCAGAGAACTCGGGCAGGCTGACCGTAGCCTGAGGCCTACTTTCTGCTGGGCTCCACGCCTCCATTCAGCAGACATTTGTTATGGACCAGATGAGTACTTGGTGCTCTTCTAGGTGCTGGGGTGGGGGGCGGGCTGGGAGGGGCGAGAGGATGAGAAAGAGCCACAGTTCCTGTCCTCCCAGAGCTTATGGTCAAGTGAAGTGGTTTCAACCAGGGACCAAGTGTCCCCAGTGGGGGGGACACTTGTTCCCCCCACTGGGGACACTTGGCAACGTCTGGGGACATTTCCGGTTGTCACAATTGGGATAGAAGGGGAGGGATGCTACTAGCATCTAGTGGGTCAAGGCGGGGATACCCCTAAACACCCTACAGTGCACGAAAGAGGCCCCCGCGACAGGGACTGATCTGGCCCACATGTCAGTAGTCCCGAGTCCTCATCTAGTTGGTAAGTCAGACATATTACACAGGCGATTAAGGTACACTGTGGGTGACATCTGTGATGGAGGGAGTGGAGGGGCCTGCTGGGTCCAGAGAAAGGTGCCTAACCCTATTCCTAATGGGATCTGGGAGGATTCTAGGAAGAGGTAATGTCTAAGGTGAAAACCGAAAGAAGAGTCAACAAGAGAATACATTTGTGGGGCATAAAGAATGTTTACTTCAGACGAAAGAAACAGCCCACACAAAGAGGGAAAGAAAGCCCTTTAGAGGAACCTTATTCACAGGTAACCTCTTCTGAGCAACAGTATCCACCAGCCACTGTTCTAATCACTGTACAACACTCATGCACTTGATACTCTTCAGCTGCCTTATGAGGCCCGTACTTCTCTCCCAGCATGTGGGGGGTCCCAAGAGGTCAAATGACTTGCCCAAGGTCACACAGCTTAAATATGGTGGAGTCAGAATTAGAACCAGGCATCCTGGCTTCCAGAGTCCAGAACTTTCACTCCTCTTCTACGTACAAAGAATAAGCCACTCTATTGGGGCATGAAGAAATGGGGGGTGGGAGCAGTGGTGTGGAGGAGTGGGAGGGACAGGGACCAGAAGGCAGGGGACAGGGCAGCAGAGCTATGCAAGTCACCTGACTGCATGAGGCTTATCTCAGTGGCAGTGGGAAGTCACTGAAGGATTTAGCTGGGAAAGGGATGTATTTAGATATTCAGGGGAGTAGTATAGGTCAGAGAAGAGCCCAGATTAAGGTGAATCAAGGGAGAGAAGCCTTTTAAATTCATGATCCTAAAGGAAATCTTGGTTTCTTTTGTATTTCAGGGAAAGGTGTGCATTTCTAGGCTTCTTATGAAACCCTGTTGTCCAGTATCTCTCCCCGTGAGGGTCAGTGGCTCACCCGTCAGCCTATGATAAAATTAGAACAAAGTGGGGGGAAAATGGGCTTCAGTGCTACATTTCAGAGGAGTACTCTCCCTGGCTAGCTCCTGGGTATCGTTTAGCTAGCTAGCTAACTAGAAGCTTTAAAATAACAGAATTGTTTAGTAGCTGAAAAATACAGTTATTAGCTATGATTATAGGGGAATCCGATGGAGCCATGAATGTGCTCTGCCCATCTTCTTCTAACTGGCAATTTGGGGCTGCCTCCTCTCCCCAGATTTCAGAGCAGGAGGAACCCAAACCTTGCTTGCAAGTGGCTCCACATTGTTTATTTGTTATTTTTAAACAAATCAAAAGGAAATTGATCTGCCTTCTTGGGAACACAGTAGCTGCCAAATGGCCTGGCTCTCCTACAGGTTTTCGTGGCGAACACCATCCGTTAGCCGTGATCGCTTCAATTGTGAATAATCAGGAACTAATTACAGCCCTTGTGGCATCGCCCTCACCAGCAGGTAACATAATTCACTATTAAGTGGGCTGAAAACGAGCCTCCCGTGCTTTGGAGGAAGCCGTCGTTCTAACAATTGTCTACTCCAGGTGTCCCTTTAGGAAGCTGGGGTTCGTCAGCTTTACGGAGAACCTCACCCACCTGCCCACCTGTCCATCCCTTCCTTCTCAACAAGCATCAATTGAGGATCTGAATTTCAGACCCTACTCAGTGTAGCTCATGTCCTGCAGGGTAGTCTAGCTGATAAGTAAGTGACTAAGGAAGATCAATTTTAATGGGTTATAAGAGCTGCAGAGAAAAGCAGACCTCGTGTTGCCTTAGAATGAGCTCTTCTCTGAAGAGACAGCATCCACAGAGGCCTGACTGAGGAGGATGTGGCCCTGCAAAGATCTAGGGGCAGAAGTTTCCAGCAAAAGTGGAGGCCTGACAGAGGAGCGAGCTTGTGGTTCGCAAGGACAGGAGGCAGAATTGACATATGGACTGATGGAGGTGATTTCTGCTTTGCAGCCATCACCCTGAGCTTTGATGTATTCTGAGGGCAGCAGGACACCCCAGAGGGTTTCAGAGAAGAGGAAGGCAGGATCCATACGAGACCAGTGGAGAGAAGAGACCAAGAGTGCCTGCAGAGAGACCTGTGACCACACTCGGCTACTGGTGGCTTGGCCCAAGGTACTTACAGCAGGGCTGGGGAGAAGGGCAGGGGTCCCAGGTATTAGTAATGGAGGGGGAGCCCCTGGCTGCCGCGTGCTTGAATGACGATCATCCCAGGGCTCTGGATGCATCGCTGCATTTCCTCCTCAGACCAGTGGACAGAGCTGCTCTCTACAAATCCAGTATTTCTTAAGCACCTGCTTTGTGCCTGGGCTGGAGTTCTCTTTAAATATTCTGTCTAGGGGTGCCCTGGTGGCTCAGTCAGTTAAGTGTCCAGCTTTTGGTTTTGGCTCAGATCACCATCTCAGGGTCATGAGATCAAGCCCTGCATTGAGCTCCGTGCTCAGGGTGGAGTCATCTTGAGATTCTCTCTCTCCTTCTCCCTGCTCTCTCCCTCCTTCTCTCTCTCTGTCTCTCTCTCAAATAAATAAATCCTCTCAAATAAATAAAAAAATAAGGTAAAAAATGCTCTACTATGATATCAGTACTCAAAAGCAATAGATTTGTCTCATTAGAAAAGCACGGTGGTTTCCAGAGAGCCTACCATACAAACATAAAACAATACACACTATTTTTGGTTTGGGTTTACTTCTGGGTCATGAGGAATTCTCAGGATAAGTTACAGTGGACCAACTTCCTAGAAGAATGCATATGCTTGAAAGATCATTAATACGTATATCCCCGCAAGGCCTAATCATGAACACTTTGGGGACCCCAGCAGATTCCCTCCTATCAAGTGACAGGGCACTCGCCCACTGTATCTGGAAAACCTTTAAATAATACCATCATTCTCAGCATAAGTGACACCCAGCACGCCCTCCACCAAAAGTCCTTGTGTGTTACAAGCAATGGAACAGGGGTCAGTGCACCCAAAGGTATGTGTTCCTCATCCATAAAAATGGAGAGAAACTGCCACTGTTGACATAAATGAGGTCGTGGGGGTAAAGGAGTCATGAGCCTGCAAGGATGTCAGAAGCCGTCTTAGGCCTGCACAAGGCGGGTTAGAGGTCAGAGATGCGACCCCATGGGGTCTGGCAGCCTGGCCTCAGGAGCCAGCTTCTGGGGTTACAAGTTGTATGAACTTGGGCAAGACAGCATGCTTTCTATGATCTCGTTTGTTCTAGAAAGGGGAACGGTATGGCAGTTTCATCCCAAGTATAGGGAAGATTAAATGAGATTGTGTTTCCAGTGCTCAGCTCCCCACAAGCCTGGTGGTTTGGGCAAGTCAAGGCGCTTGGGAGCCTCAGGGAAGCACGGTCCTGCGCTGTTCGGCTGGCTTGTCTGCCAGGATGTAAAGGAAAACCCCTCTATGACCCTCACAGGCAGTGTGAGAGTTCTGTGGCTGCATCCGAAGCTCTCCAGCTCGGAAAAGGGAGCTGCTAGGATTTAAGACAAACCCACCAGTCAATAAACAAACCTTCTTTCTAGTCTGTTGCAACATCCTTTGAGATAATTGGTGACATCCTAAGAAACTGGGGCTGGGAAATTTTCGCCAGCGCTCATAAAGCAGGTTGACTGAAAAGTGTGTTGGATTCGGCCGAGAAGCTGATGAATCACAGCTTAGATTTGGGCGTGAGCCAGAATGTGGTCACATCTGGATTAACTGGAAATGCCATGGAGGGAGATTCTGATCAACAGACTGTTCTGGTTGTTCGAAGTCTTTTTTTGTTCTTGCCCTTGTATTTAAGAGGGGTTTTGTTTTGTTTTGTTTTGTTTTTGTTTTTGTTTCGTTTTGTTTTTTTAAGTCTGCCATCCTTTGTCAGTAGGAACTGGGTGGGGAGGGCAAGCTTTGGCGAGTTCTGATCTCCGTTGTTGTCAAGGTCATGGCCACTGTCTCTGCGCAGGGCTGACAAGGAGAGGGCACACAGGTTGCATATTCAGTGTGAAGGTGGACTGACCCCTCAATATTAGTAGGTCCATAATATAGAAGCTTTTGTAGTCGTTGGAAACTCGTACTGCGAAACAGTACTTCATGGCCAGGGAAGCTATTAGGAACTGTGGGCCCCCCCTGGCCCCGCCTTTCTCCTGCCCTCCCAAAAGAGAATGAAAAGATATGTTAAAGTCATAATTCTCAATATCTAGAATATGTCCTTATTTGGAAATAGGGTCAGTGCAGATATAATTAGTTAAGAGGAGGTCCTTCTGGAGTCAGGGGCCCTTAATCCAATCTGACCGATGTCCTTATAAGAAGATGGACAGGTGATGACAGAGATACTCAGCGGCGGGGAAGCCGGGCGAATGTCATGTGTGGTCAAGGCAGAGGAACATCCTGGATTGCCCGTAACCACCAGAAGTCAGGAGAGGCAGGGAAGGACTCCCCTACAGATTGTGGAGGGATTGGGGCCCTGCAGGCATCCTGACTTTGGACCTGCAGCCTCCGGACCGAGACAGTACATTTCTGTTGTTTTAAGCCACCCCAGGTTGTTCGGGAGCCCAAGGAGATGAACGCAGAAGCTGCTAGATTGATAAACAAAGAAGCAACTAATAAATCAGGGTGCCGAGTATGATCTCACTTGTACAGAAGTCATGATTAGGTCACTGTAAAGGACAGGGAGAAGAAGCAATGACATAAGACCAGAGTCCTCACCAGGTGCTGCCATGGCAGCTGTGTATTTTTGCTCTTCTCCTCATCCATAATTTCTAAACTTTTAGAACAAATAGATTATTAGTGTAATGGGGAGAAAGACTATTTTGTACAAGAGAAGTAACTGCCCCTGGAAATAGACTCCCACACATACACCTTATGCCAACAAACAGCATAGAAAATTTGCTTCCTCAGGTCTCAGTCGTCAGACATCCCCTTTCTCACCCACATGTGCTCAGATGGCGGCTCTGGGCTGAGAGAGGAGCTGAAGGGAAAGGATTTATACCCTCTCCCTTTTGTAAAATCAGTGGCTCCCTGGTACCATCAGAATGTCCATATAAGATCTGTCATAACCCAGACCCTGTCAATATTTCCACTGTCCTTTCCCATTCATACTGGCCAGTTTTTACCCTACACACACACACACACACACACACACACACACACACATCACTTACACATATGTTGGTGGTAATATTCTGCCTCATTCCTAAATGAATCTTATAAGGCTTTCCACATAAAATTAGGTTGTACTGTGCCTCAGTGCCTTTGCTGTTTTCATGCTGTTTTCTTGCCAAGAATGCCATCTGCACCTGAGTTCCAGTCACCTTTATCCTCAGCTTAAATACCAGTTCCTCCAAGAACCCTTCCTTGATGCCTCTGCCTCATTAAACTCATTAAATGGGATGGGCAGAAGGAAGCTAGCAATCGTTACTGGGTGTCCTATCCCCAGTCACTGTGCCTGGGCCCAGTACTTTTGCCTCCTACAGCCCATCATCCACAAACCAATTACTGTGCTGTAAATCGTATTAGGTCACCCCTGGCTTAAAACCCTTACATGGGTTCCAGTTACTCTTAGAATAAAATTCAAATTCCTTGCTATGGCCAGTAAAGCCCTGCAGAACTGCTTTGACAACCCCGACCTCAGCTTGTACAGCATACGTACTATAATACTTGCTAAATGATAAAATGGATGAGTGGGTCGATGGTGGGTAGGTGGATGGACAGATGGATAGACAGATGGGTGGATGGATTGTTGGCCAGATAGATGAAAGGAAGCAAGGATGGGAAAGTGGGTGGATGGGTGGATGGATGGATGGATGAATGGATGGCTAGTTGCCTCTGTTCTTTGATGTGAATGTAAACTTGCAGGGAGGAGAGCTTCAGTTTTTATTTTTCTCTTCAAATAAACTCTTGAAAACATTCCACAGCAAGAAAAAAGTATATTTGATTTTTGGTTTTGCCAGTTGTTGTCATTTGCAAATGCTTTGTTGCTCTGGGACCCAGATTCCTTTTCACAGGGCATTAAACCAGATGATTCAACAAAGTTCACTGAAGGTTATTCTCTGGCCAGGGGTCCTCAGGCATCCACACTGTAGTCTGACTGATGGCTTTCGCCTACTCTCCCATTTCTTCTCTCTGTTCTCGAGCCTACACCAGGGGAAATTCTAGAGAAGTGTTAAGCCTGTTTTCAGTTGACTAAGGATGTCAGGGTCTCACTTTTCTTCCCAGATGCCCATCAAGGTGTAAATTCAGGTGAAAGTCACCTAACATAAAACTTACCACCTTAAGTGTGAGATTCAGTGGCATTTAGCACATTCACAGCATTGTGAGACCTTCACTTCCTCCTAGTTCCAAAGCACTTTCATCAGAGGAAACCCCTTTCCCATTAAGCGGCCACACCCGTTTCTCGCTAACTCGCTAACCACTAAGCTGCTTTCTGTTGCTGTGGATTTAGCCATTCTGGATATTTCTTGTAAACGGCACCATACATCATGTGACCACCGTGTTTTCGAAGTTTATCCACGTTGTAGCATGTATCAGAACTGTATTCCCTTTTATGGCCAAATAATATTCCATTGTGTATTTATACCTCATTTTGATGAACGTTTGAGTTGTTTCCACCCCCTGAGCTATGGTGGATGGTGCTGTGATGGACGTTTGCTTATGTTTTCAGTCCTTTGCGGAGGGTCACTGCCGGGTCACAATGTGATTCTATGTTTAACCTGCTGAAGAACCCAACCGTTTTCCACAGAGGCCGAACCACTTTATGATTTAGCTCCATTTTTAATGTAGCTCCTTCTAGAACCCAAGTTTTGTTCACAGTGGCAGTCTCGGCATTGAGAAGCCACGCAGGTACGTGACCAGGCCCTTGGTTGATCCTGCAGTGAATGAACAGGGCAGACTTCCATAGCTGGGTGAAAATGGGATCTTAGTTGAAAGCTACTGTCCCCCAACCTTTCCCTCCATCAGCATCCTTCCAGTCTAACTCCAGGGTAGACAGAATTCTCTCCCAACACTCTCTGGAAATAACTTACTTCACTGAAGGAAAGCAGGTTTATAGGGACATGTTTTGGGAAAACTGTGAGTCTCGGAGGACTCAGGAGAGAAGTTTGGCAGAAATATAAGAGGCATGCCACTGAGGAATGGTCACCATGACCCAGTCCCCCACCCCACTCTACCCACACTTTCCGCCTCAGCCCCAGGGAAAGCCGTCAGGGATGTCGCCAAGATAATATTCCCCCTTGGGATCTTAATCTCCTGTTGGAGAAGAACAGACTTAATGACTCCAGGACCAGAATTAGAGCCCGAGCTACTAAGTGCTTCGGGACTCTGCTGAGAGAACAGATCACTTAGTCCAATTGTGTTAAAACACGTAGTAAATTATATCTATTGGTAATGGGTCCAGTATGGCAACTTATGCAAAAAACAAAGAGACAGATATTTCACAAGTCTGGCTTTCTCTCTGTGCCTCCTCCCTCCTCTGCCTGCACATGTGGGCGTCCACGTGGCACCCATATACATGCATACACCCCCTATCCTGGAGCCCCGTGATGCTCTCTTCTTCAGGGAGGCCAGGAAAGGATATGGATAGCTGAAAGTCAAACAGAACCCCGATGGCCTCCCAGCTCTTCCAATAGCTAGCTGTGTGACCCCCAGCAGCTTACATTCCCTCTCTAAATCTCTATTTCTTTACTTACAAGCTGGGAATCTCCTTAATATTTATGCCAGTCACCATGACTGTCATGACACATACTGAAGGCATCCCTACGTCTGTAGAGTGAGTAAGCCTCTCTTTTCATCCCAACGGGCCTAGATGTCAGTGGGAGGATGGGGCCAGAGGCTCTGTGTGCTCAAACATTTTCAGAGAGCCAGGGCTGCCATGTTCTGGAAAAGTCATATTGAAGATAGGGCCAATTTGGAGGCGTTTGGTGATAATTAAAAATCACAAAGAACAACATGTAACCCAGTTGTCTTTGAAATACCCGTTAGCACAAACCGTTAAGGAAAAACACAGAGAGCCACCGCATAATTCAGCACTCGATTTCAGACTGACACGCTTTAATCTAGCTTTTAAATTTTTAATTATGTTAATCTAATTTTAGACATTAATGAGATTGTGGCACACAGTATTTATTTCCATTTCAGGTTGTTTGCTTTTCTTCTCAATCACCCACTCTCTCCCTGGTGCAGGGCACTGGAGCCGGCCGGCTCCCGGGAATGCTGGGGGCTGCTTCCTGAAGTGCCTCAGCCTGGCCAGTTGAAGCACGGTCTCTGCCCTGCCCCCCAGCATCAGGATCCCCTGGGAGCTGGTTAGAAATGCAGAATCTCAGGCCCCAGCCCAGACCTGCTGCCTCAGAGTCTGCACTTTGCAAAGATGCCCCTCTTCTGCAGGGGGATTATTGAGCACATAATGCCAGAGAAGTATTGCACATGAGGAGCCTCTCTAGACACCTGGTGACTTGTCCATGAACATGGGCAGTCCCTGGATCCAGAGGGTGCAGGGGGCTGCAAAGCCAGGGGAAACCCAGCTCTTCATTCTCTGAGTTTCTGTAGTTAGTCTCGTTCTTGTTTTGGTTTGGCTTGGGACGTGAGGGAACACGTTCTCCTGAAAAATCCAGACCCCACAATGGAACAGAAGCCCTTTGGTAACACAGGATTGCTTCTGTCCCCATTAGCAGTGACAGCTGAAGGGGCCCTGGTAAGAAGCAGCCCAGACCCCCTTTTATTCTGCGCTGACCATGTGGCTGGCCCTGTTCTCAGTGCCTTACAGATAATAGCTCATGTGATCCCTACGGCATCCCTGGGAAGTGGGTGGCACTATTATCCTCATTTCACAGGTGAAGAAACAGACTCACTGATGTAAATGACCTTTCCAAGGTCGCAGCTAGTTATCCCCAGAGCCTGACCACAGAGCCTGAACTCGTAAGAGTTATGTGCCTTTGTGACCTTCAACCCCAGTGAGACCCTGATTCTGTTATCCAGCAAATACCTGTTGAGCACCTGTGAGGTGCCAGGCCTGTGTGAAGCGCTGCGGATAGGATTGCGAATAGAGAAAGAGGTTTCATCCCGGGGGAGTTTCCAGTCGGGGAAAACAGGGCCATTAAACAGATCATCAGCTACACACATATGCACCCGTATGTATCCTTCCAAATGGGGAGAGTTAGGAAGAAGAGATATGCGGCACTCTAAGAGTAAGTGGCAGAGGGATCTGCCTGGTAGGGGTGCGAGGGTAGACCTTCCTGCAAGATCTCTGAGCTCAAGGCTCACGGAGATATTAACTAACAAGGAAACAAAAGACCACATGTGAAAATCCCCTGTGGAAGAGGTCCCTAGGATGTTTGCAGCATCTGCAAGGTGCAGGAAGCAAAGGGGATGGAGTTGTCTAGTGGGGGGAGAGAGAGACAGGTCCAACTAGGAGGGGGCCTTTGGAGGCTTCCATGTTCATGGTCTCCTTATCCCCACACAGCCCCTCTCAGTGACCTAGGACGGGTCCCCTCTCCCACCTCACCATGCCCTTCCCCCCTTGCCCCATGCTCCAAGCTTTCCTATCTCCTCTTTAAGGCTTTTTGGCAGCACAGATTTGCAGCTGAGGTCATCAGGAGAGAGGTGGTGCATAGGACAGGAACCCAATTCAACAAGGCTTAAACCTTAATTATCTAGCTTTAGACACACCTGGATTCAGGTGCTCTGTGATGACCTTAGAATTCCCTCTCTCCATCTTTGGACTCTGACTTCTTGGGATAACATTGCCTCCAGTGGACTGGTTGGCCTGCTCCAGCTCTGGACCAGTGTATCCCATTGGGTTATTCCCAGCCAAGGAGACCTCTTTCCTGATGATTCTGTGACCTTTCCAAGGAGAAGTCCCAGTGGCCCAGCGTGGATGATGTGCCTGTCCCTAAACCAGTCACTCGAGACAGGATGTGCTGATACTTTGGTTCACCAACTTTAGGGACCACCCCCAGAGCCCAGGGATCCTTAAGGCTCCAAGAAAGAATCTGAATAGTGGATATCTGGGGCATGATGAACGTGAGGGGACAGGTCTAGAAGGAAGTGAGCCATGCCCTTGTGTGTTCCCTTCCACACAACATTTACAGCCATCCTCTACTCTGTTCGTAGTAGCAGGGGCGACTGAATCACTTGTACAGGAATGTAGTCCGATTAAAAAACGCCAGTGGTTATTTTTTAAATGCTATATTAAAAGTTACACATGCTGGCTTTGGAAATGTCAACATGGGAAGGGCAGAATCTTAGCATCAACAGGATGGTATTGAGTGTTCTAGTGGGCACAAGTCTTGGCTGGGACACCTGGAAAACCCAAGTGAATGGTTCCTTGTCTCATTTCCCCAGAGTTGCTGAGCTGTGTTCCTCTGCCCCACACCATGTTGTTTATGATAAGTGATAAGGATATATTTGTTACTTACCAAGGATGGAATTTTGTATCTTAGGATGGAGGAATGAAGGAGACAGACAGACAGACAAACAGAAACAGGCAATGACACAGAATGATATGCATGGAGAGAGCAAGAAACCAAAAATACAGAAGTGAATAGTAGGGTTTAGGGGAGTGCCCCAAGCACAAGTGGTAAATTCATCAAGCTTCCCTTTGTTAGTGGATATAGCTCTTGGGCCAAAGGACAGGAAGCACTTTGGCCTGGAACATTTTGAGGAACTGTGCACAGTTTCTGTGCCTGGGAGGGGAAAGAAGAAGGAGCAGAGATGGGTCAGATGCTCTTCCAGAAGCTTTCCCCTCCCTGCCCCCACCCCCACCTCCAGACACTGGCCCCCAGGAGGAACTGCCATGGCCTGGTCACGTGGCATTCACAACCAATACATCCACCCCCATGCTGTTGTTGATAAGACATTTACAAATTTAGTGAGAGAAAAATGTGGTCATTTATACTGCCACGTTGTAAAGTCTGACATTAGTGGAGCTACTGGAGCCCATGAATCACAGAAGGAGGTAAAAACTCAAATGGATATAAATGTCCATTAATAGGGAGAAAGTTAAATAAATTGCACTTCATCCACATCATAGACTAATATGAAGCCATTATACAAATGAGATAGACCTCAACAGAGTGTCACGGAAAGAGCTCCAAGAAATGCTAAGAAAACATTAAAAAAGCAAATTGAAACCAATACATATAGTATGATTCCATTCACTGATGCCACAGGACCTGTGCATGTAAATGCACAAGGTATCCATGCCAAGCAATACCA
Source organism: Spilogale gracilis (assembly GCA_004023965.1). Classification (NCBI taxonomy): domain Eukaryota; kingdom Metazoa; phylum Chordata; class Mammalia; order Carnivora; family Mephitidae; genus Spilogale; species Spilogale gracilis. The sequence continues at coordinate 19,057 of PITA01004701.1, forward strand.
GTGATTATCTCCTAAGAGTAACTGAGCATAGTAGGGTTGGGAGCTCCATAATTTCTTTATACACTTCTATTCTTTACATATTTGCTACCATTGGACTCTTTCTTTATGAAAAATAATATATAAATGACATTATACCTTCCACATGAGAAATAACAGTGGAAGTTAGTGACTTTGGGAAAAGAAAACAAATTACTTAATTTACTTATCTTCGGCCTCATTATTCCTATCCGCACCACCAGCTCAAAAAACCACCACTGATGCTCCACCTCAGGCCGTCTATGTGTGGTTCTCCTGCCCAGGATGGAATACACTCCCTTCCACCACTCTCCACCATTCTGAACAATCCACAGGGTTGTTTCTGTGCACATGCATTTTGTTCAAAAACATGTAGAATCACGTAATACAGTGTATCAGTCAGGATAGGAAGCAGTAACAAATGACCCCTAAATTGAATCACACTGCTTCAGAACAACAGAGGTTTACTTCTTGCTCATGTCTCGCGTCCATTGTGGGTCAGACACAGCTTTGCTTCAAGTCGTCGTCCATTCTGGGGTCCAGGGTTAGTCTCTGGAGCAGCTTCTATGTGGGATGTTGCCAGTCTTGTGTCAAAGGCAAAATGAGATCGAGGGAGCCACACAATGGCTCCCAAGCTTTCTTCATAGAAGAGAAGAGACCCAATAACTTCTGCTCAAATGTCACTGACTTTTACAACAACCCCAGTGGCCAAGCCCAATGCCAAAGGTCAGGGAGGTATGATCCTCCTTTGTTAGGGGGTCGGATGGAGAGGGAGAAGCAGATATTGTGAACAGTAACACTTGTGTGTCATTTTCAAAGACTTGGCCCACAGCAGATATTTCTGGAGTATCTTCTCCCTCCTAGGTACTGCTGTGCCACAGGAGGAATATGAAGACAAGTCATAATAATAAAGAAAATACAGACCCTCCTACACCAAATACTGTGCAAAACACAGGACAAGCAACCATCTGTTTCATCCTTATGTCACTGTCACCAGAGAAGAGCAGCCTGGAGCTCAGTAATGTCGAGTCACTTGGCCAAGTTCACTGGCCCCTGCCAGGAGCTTCCAGTCTTCAGGTATCCCGGGAGGTGTCTAGACTTTAACTATGAAGATTGCTTAGGATGCTGTGATTTTCAGGAGTTTATTAACTTAGCAATCACCCACCACTGGCAAGAACTGAGTGGGTTTTCTGGATGCTTTGGAAAAAAGACCATAGGGCAGTGCTTAAGAATATCACTAGGACCTTAGTTCTCCTATCTCTCTCTTAGCTCTATGACCTAAGGGAGTTACTCCACCTCTTAGCCTCCAGACGGTCACCTAAAACCGAAGGTGATTACAGAGCCTGTGCTTTGGGCTGTCTAATCAACAGGATCTATTGAGCGCCTCCTCCATGCCAGACCCCGTTCCAGAAATCAGCAATGAGTAAATCATCCATAGATTTTATTTTCTAGGGGCGGGGGAGAAAGAAAGGAAACCAACAAATCAATATATAACTTAATGTTAATATAATAAGTGCTATGAAAAAAGTAATAAGTCAGAGAAAGGAGACTGAATGATGGGGGTGCTATTTTAACTGCAGTGGTCAGCAAAGATCTCACTGATGAAGTGATATTTGAGCAGAGGCCTAAATAAAGTGAGGGACAAACAGGGCACATGAAGTTCTATGAAAGCGTGTTTTCAGTGGAAGAGGCAAGAGATGCAAAGGCCGTGAGGCCAGGCTGTGTAGCATATGCGTGGGGAGCAGCGGAGGCCCACATAGCATGGCTGAAGCAGGCGAGCAAGGAGGAGGATGGCAGAAGTAAGGCAGAGACTGGTGGACCAGATAAGGACCTCACAGGCCAGGAAAGGGGTTTCAGTTCTGCTCAGCTGTGAGAGTTAATTGCGAGAACCCACGATGCTGTGGACCATGCCAGGTGCCTAGCAAGCCTTCCACAGACAAATGGATGCCAGCAACTGTTCATTCATTCAGTGACCAAAGATTCATGGAGGGCCTGTTACATGCTAGGTATTGCCCTGGATGCTTGGGACTCACTAGTGCACAGGGCATGTGAGTCCATTGGAACACAAGAACCAATGAAATAAATGAATATAAAAGGTAAATAAGTAAGTGATATAGAGCGAGAGAATGTGGTCAGTGGTATGGATAACCATCAGGGAGGTGGGGCAGGAGTGGGGCTCTGGGGTGTCAGGCTGGCATGTAATAAGTACTGTTAATGGGTGAGTAGGTCTCATTGGGAACACAGACTTGAAATGGGGGTTGGGATTGGGGGAAGCAGAATCTGGGGGAAGAGCACTGCAAGCAGGGGAACAGCAGGAGCAAAGGCATGAAGGTAAGGCCCTGACTGGTATGTTTAATGAACACCATGGACTTCAGGGAGCAGGAGCTGGGCGAGCGAGAGGAGACGAGCAGGGGATGAGGTCACAGGGAGATGGGCGCCAGATCACATAGGGCCTTTGGCTTTTGCTGTGAGTGCCGCGGGTGTACCAAAGGGTTATGAGCCCAGAAGGGACAGGACCCAACATAGGTTCTAACAGGGTTGCTCCAAGTGCTGGGTGGGAAAGATGTGGGTGAGACGGTGTTTGGAAGCAAGGAGACCAGTTAGGAAGCTACTGCAATTATCCAGGCTGGGCGGCAGGAGTGGCTGGGCCCCAGTTGGCAGTGGAAGAGATATTGAGAAGACAGAGGATTCTGGAGTGGAGGAGACAGAGGTTCTCGAAGTAGAACCCCTTCCCCAGACCCCTGTCCATCTGTGTTATCCCTGGATCCAATAATCAAAGAGAAGAGGAAGTTCATCAGTGTCCCATGCCTAAGCCCGGTCATCTCCTACTCCTGCACTCACTGCTTCCTTGGCTAGGCCTGTGTTATGATGCCAGCTGCTCCCACCTCTGATGGCCCAGAAGCAGTTCCAGTAAGCTCAGATTGGCAATCTGAGGCTGGGCATCAGGGGGCAAGGACAGAGATGCCAGCATCAGAAAGAAAGAGGCTTTCACATGAAAAGAGTCTCTTCTCCCAGTCCTCTTCTTGTGCTCCCCCTTCACACCCTCTCAAAGTCTTGGAAGATGGTTCTTGCCTGGTGACCTATTATGCAGGCATGCGTCTTGGGTCTTTCTTTTTAGGAGGAATCAATGGATTCTTATTTTCATATGTTCATTAATTTATTCCTTTTACAAATAATTTCTTAGGGCTGGGCATTCTGATGAGTGGTAAAAATACACAGGAGGCACAATCCATGAAGCCCCTGACTGTATAGAGCATATAATTAAGTAGGGAAATAACTAAAAGAGTAATCCAACCCATAAGCAGAGGAACGTGGTGGTCAAGAGGAAGTAGGGGCTGGAGGCAGACTTGGGAGCCAGCTCCTTGCTGGATGATCTCTCCGGCAAGTTAACCCTAACTGCTCTGCCTTTGTTTTCTCATTTGGGAGATGACGGATAATAAGACAGCCTATGTGATGGATTTGTGGATGAATTAAAGGGAATAGTATCTATCAAGCTCTTATGGAAATATCCAGCCCATTGGAAACATCATGTGGGTGTCAGTTACCATCATTATAAACATTTAATTCAGATTATGATAATTCTATGAAGAGAACATACAGAATATGTAAGGGTGAAGAAGGTTGAAAATGTTAAATGAATTTAAGGGGAACCCTGAAGGAGGATAAGGAGCTAGCTTTGAAAGAGTGTTCAAGGACACAATGTTCAAGGTGGAGGGAAGGGTATGGTGAAGACTCTGGGGCAGCGAAGGAGAGTGGCCTTTTGGAGGCGTGCAGAGAGGGTGGGGCAATGCACAGTGATCAGCAGAGACGCTTGGTCCTTTCCTGGATCTCAGACACAAGGAAGCAGACAACAGGGGACTGACCTGAACTCACCAATAGCAAGTTGAACGCCCCAGACAGTTCTGAAGTGGATCCTTGTCAAGTGGTCCTCCCAGAGCCTATCAGTGCCAGTCCCTGCATCTGCATGCCCTCTTCTCCTGCTTTGTCTGGAGGGCAGATGCTTTCTAGGACCTGGACCCAGCGCACACCCCCATGATCTAATACCTCCCCCACCACGCAGGGGTCAGCTCCTGCAGCCATGCTTGTGATATGTGACTTTGACCCCAACTTGGACACAATTGATGAGACTAAAGGCCCCCAGTGGGCCAGTTGGATCCTCCCCTGGGAATTTACATTTGGACTAGGTTGTCTTCACCAGCACTCAAATGGAGAGAACGTGAAGAGGGGGAAAATAAACAGATGGGCTGAGAGCAGCAGAGAGGAGGGAGAACACAGTTCCAGAATGAGGAGAGAGAAGAGAGTTTCGTTAGATCCTGATACGTCAGGTCCTACATTCTAAACCCTCTGAGCCCAGCTGTGTTCTAGTCTTGAAAACTTCCCACCAGGCCTGGATAGATTTGAATAATTTCTTTGGTTTGCAATGCCACATCCCATGATAAACTCCTTTCTCTCCCTGACCATTCCATGAGATGCCGAGACAGGTGCCATTTCAGTGTTGAACTCGCTCGATCTGGTTAGTGGGCAAGGTAAGCTCTCTCAGGTGCTCTGCAGAGTCTTCCAGCTCCCTGAGTCTTTGAAAGAAAATTCTCTGCAGCCAACATGTGTGTACTGCAGTAACCAAAAAGCCATCTCAACGTGGAAGCCCTTTTTGCACAGATTTATACAAATGGCAGTATTTTTAGATGGTTTATCGTAGAACTTCTGCACATATGGGCATCTAATTGGCTGAAACATTTGAAGAGCCATAGATCATGTAGACATTATAGGAAGAGATCTCTCCACAGAGGGTTACTCTTCAGGATTAATTTTTTGTATAATAATAATAATAATAATAATAGTTAATATTTGTTAACTGACTGTGTGCCAGATCACTGCTTATGAACTTACCTAATTCTCATAGCAATCCTATTAAATAGGTGCCATCATCTCAATTGACAGATGAAAGACTGTGGCACAGAAGATGAAGGAATTTGCCCAAGAGCATCTCGTCAATGACAGACCTGGAGTTAAAATTCAGCTACTGAGCTCCAGAGTCCCAGGCTTTCGACAGTCACCCTGCATTCGCTCTCATGCAGAGTTTCACAATCCACAGAGCTGGCTCTTCGGCCAATCTTTATAGTATTACCATGTTTCTAACACTGACTGTTTTCGTCCTCTGAGATACTCGGAGGGCTCCTTCCCCAGCCACCCTGCTCCTCTCTCCCTCCCGTCCATGTCACATATTTGGTACGTGTGGCAGTTCAACCAAAAGGCATTATTTGCATGTGGGACAGTAGAACCACCAGGGAAATAATTCACCCAAGGTAATAAAATAATAGTTACCATTTTTTTGTACTTAATGTATGCTAGGCTATCCCCTTTGTGGTCACCATTTCATTTAATCCTGAAATCTCCCTATGAGAAAGTATTGAAATTTCTGGGGACACTGAATACACAGTGGTTATTGGTGGGCTCAGCAATTTTTGTTTCAATGGGGACTTTGGAAGTGGCATGGCAGTTCCCATGCCATCTCACCACTGTTGGCCCTGTGTCCTTACCTCCTCACCCGCAGGGCACAGTGCGAAGCAGAAAGATAAGGGCAGGTTTCCCTTGCCAGCCAAGCCAATGGGACTCAGAACAGGTGAAAGTCTCCCCCGGAGGCTCCCAGAGATGGTGACACTGCCAGTATTGGGGAACTTTAGGTGCAAATGGGGAAAATTGCCATTGTGGGTAGGATGGAGCCAGAGAAGTACACACCAGTCAGAAGGACAGAGGTTTACACATCAGGATGTCACCGAACACGTATCAGGGGCCAGGCCCTGTGGGGTGCAGCACACACAGCAGGAGAAGAGGCAGTAAGCCTCCAGATAACCGATTGTAGGATGATGCTTTGGGTTGAGAGAGGGACGACAGCAGAGGCAAAGGAACGTAAGGTGTTTTCACTTACCCACAGGTGAAAGCAAAGAACTTTGCTAAAGCCACCTACATGCACAAAAACAGAAGCAGAACCCAAACAAACAAAGTAGGTTTCATATCCTTCAGGGATGAGAAAATGGGAGTCTCAGAGAGGTGAGTAAGGTCCTGACGGTCACACAGCCAGGAAGCAGCGGTATCGGTTTCCAGTTTCATCTGGGTCCCTCTGGCTCCTGAGCCCAAGCGTGTCAGTGCCACGTTTGCCATGCTTGTTGCTTTCTTTCTTTTTTTTTTTTTTTTTAAAGACTTTTATTTATTTGACAGAGAGAAACACAGCCAGAGAGGGAACACAAGCAGGGGGAGTGAGAGAGGGAGAAGCAGGCCTCCCGCCGAGCAGGCAGCCCGATGTGGGACTCGATCCCGGGTCTCCAGGATCATGACCTGAGCTGAAGGCAGTGGCTTAACCAACTGAGCCACCCAGGCGTCCCCATGCTTGTTGCTTTCTTCCTCAGAGTGGGATTCAAGGATTGATGGGAAGTCTCCCCTGGAGAGGAACCCCCCCCCCCAGCTGACAAACATCGGGGCTTGCTGAGAAGTCAGAGCAAAAGTTCAGGGAAGCGAGGAGACACCACTGTCTCTCCAGAAACATTCTGAGGGCTTGTGCTTATTCCATGGCTTTCTGTGGGTGAGTGTGTTCTGGTTTTTATTTTTTAACAAAACCATAAGTAGTTGATGTGGTAAGGCTGACCAGCTCGCCAGCCTCTTTGTGGTGGGGTCCGCCTCACCGCCTCGTAGGGCCGGGAGACATCTTAGCTGAAAAGAAAACGTCTTGACCACAGAGCTGCCGACACAGAGTCTGGCTCCTCCTCATAGAGGAGTCCAGGTGAGCAGGCAGGAAGGCCAGAGTCGAGGTCCTTGGCCAGGCTGTGTTCTGCAGGCTTGTCTTATCCCGAACATTGGATGGAAACAGACCAATGGTGCTGGTGAAGTCAGGCTTCCGTTTGCAAACCAGCTCAGGCTGGTGGAAGCTGAAAGGGAATGTATTACCAAGTATTAGCGCACAGGACCTCCCACAGGTGCTGGAGTGGACTGAATGGTGTGGCTCCGCAAAACAGTGTCCATATTGTAATCCCTCAAACCCATGAATGGGATCCTATTTGGAGAAAAGGTCTTTGCGGATGAAATTAAGGATCTTGAGGTAAGGAGATCATTCTGGATTATCCAGGTGGGTCCTAAATCCAGTGATAAGTGTCCTTATAAGAATGAAGCTGGAAGAGAGTTAACACACTCAGAGGAGACACAGAAGACTACGGGACCACAGGAGCAGAGACCGGAGCCACATGGCCCTAGGTCAGGGAAGGACCGTAGCGGCTGGAAGCTGGAGAAAACAAAGGCTCCCCTGGAGCCTCCTGCGTGAACGCAGCCCTGCCGACACCTGGATTTTGAACTTCTAGCCTGCAGAACTGTGAGAGAATACATTTCTGACGTTCTGAGTCACCGCACTTGCGGGTTTTTGTTACAACGGTGGTGGTAGGAAACTAATACGGCTGGAAAGAACAGGCTTTGGGGACAAGGACACCAGGGGCCATCTCTAAACTCACCCCGCAGAAGTAGTGCGGCAGAGGCATCACGGTGCCCACAGTAGGACGCACGGACCTCTGGACGCCAGCTCCCGGATGCTTTCCTAAGCCGGGTCCCTGCCACCAGCACGCTGGACGAGAGCGGCAGCCCTTGGGGGGCGGCGCCAGCTGCCAAGGGGAAGCCTGCAAGAAGCAATCCGATTGGTGGAAACTTGGTCACATGCTTTCACTCCCTACAAGGGAGGCCGAGAGATGGTGTCGGGCTGCTGTAGTGGAAGGTGGTGACTAGGAAGGTGCTGGAAAGTCAAGCAGGGAGACGTGTCTTCTGGAGGTGGCCCGCCGCCAGTTCCCTGATCCCTCCTGCTCGCCGGACATAGCCAGGGGGCCCAGCTTCTGCAGGTGGAAACAGCCCTGGAACCATGGTACCAAGTGAGTGGTGCATGAGCATCTTACTTGTGGGCATAATCAGCGGGAGGTCTGGCTTGCTCAATTTCATGATCGTAGCAGCTGGGTTTAGGGTGGTTTTGGTTCTGTTTCTCAGAGTTAACTTTTACTCTCTTGTTGATGCTTGCTTCCTACTGGAGGCTGTTAAAGCTATTAGGTCACCTTATATGAACTGGCCCGAGCCAGTCCCCCTGTGTCCCCCTTACCCCCTTTGCTCCAGCCATGCTGATCCCTCCACTGCTTCTGGAACATTCCAGATACCCTCTGCTTCAGAGCTTGTGCGGGTCCATTCTCTCCTTCATGGAGTTCACTTCCCTTGGGTCTGATAAGGTTCACCATCTTACCTGATTCGGCTTCACCACTTTGCCCAAATACCGTCTCTTTCCAGAAACCTTTTCTGCCCACCCAGTTGAAAAGAGCAATCCTTTCCTGCCACTCTCCATCCCTTTGCCTGGCTTCCTTACTGAAACATATCACTAGCCAGTGTCAAATGCACATTGATTTGCTTACTTTTTCTTTATTGTGCTTTCCCCTCACCTAAAAGAAAAGTTCCATGAGAAGAAGCACTTTTATGCTTTGTTCAGTGCTGTGTCCCTCTTGGCTAGAGTAATTCCTGGCATGTAGGAGGTACTCAGTGATATTCGTTGAGTGCAGAAATCATACTGTCATGAACAGTTCAGATATTTGTTCTTCCTCACTAGAATTTAGACATTTCTAGGAAATGAATGTATGGTATTATTCCGCGTCTGCCCCTAGAGCCTAGCACAGTGCTGAGCACGTAGAGGGCCCCGGGGAATATTTGTGAGAGGGATGCACAGATGGGCAAGCACGTTTACACATGTAAATCCCAAACACTTGGATATAAAATGCAAGATTTTCAAGGGGAGATGTCTCTGAATGGTATTTCCTGGCTTTAAGTAACATCCAGTATGACTGGATCTTTGTCTAGTTATATTTGCACACACAGCAGCCCGTGTAGTTTTATGCTCATAGAATCTTATTCTAGTAAGTAGCTAATAAACATCCATCTAACGTGTGTGCTTTTAGCAGAAGAGCTCTCTTTTCCCCTAAACAAGAACTGTGGCTGAATGCTAGTCTAGAAAACAGGTAAACAGAGAATGCCTCTAGCGGGGGCGGGGGTGGGCACTGGGGCCTGCCCATGGACCCGCTCCCCTCCTTGTAGCATCTCTTCTGTAAGCTCCGGGTCTCTCTAGCAGCTTTGGGAACACCTGTGTTGATAAGAACAGAAGTGCCTGTGTCTCTTGAAGATTTCATACAAGTGTCCCTTCTTTCCTTCTCTGTCATCAATGACAACTCTTCTGGTGGTTAGTCTGGAGCTTGGGTAATCGCGTGGGAGCTAACAAGCCTGGGCAGAGGAGTGTGGGGAAGACAGATCAAGAGAGCCTAGGTGGAGACAGCCGTCCTCACTCTCTCCTTCTGTGGATTTCTTTTGGCTCTGTCTGGGGCCATTATGAGAATTCATTGAACACACACACACATACGCACCCCATGCCCTCTGCACCATGTTACAGCTTCAAGTACATTCCCAGGTTTATGCTGTGTGCTTGGGACTATTACTCTCACCCCCATTTTATAGCTGAAGAACAAAGGCTTGGGGAGGTGATCTTATTGATCCAAGAGCACAGAAGACAGAGCCTTAGAAACTGAGTGTGACTTTCGACCTTGACCTACTGAGGAAGGAGGAAGAGATGATTTCTTTCATAATCCATCAGTGTTTTTCACCAGTTGCTTTTGAGAGTGCTAGGCCAATGGCCACAGGCTCTCGGCCTCCTTGGGCTCCCAGGTGGGCTCTGACAGGATCCCTGGGAGGTAGTGTCCCAGCCTCCTGACTTCCTGAGATCGCAGCTCTGCTGATGGCTGACCCCTGTGACCCGTGTGCTGACGAGGAGCTGCTGCCAGCGGTGGGGGCCTCGGAGGCCTCTCCGCCTGCATGGGGGCCCTTCCCTCCTCTCTCAGTGATGGACGGTGCCGGGACTCAGCCCAGCAGTGGCCCCTGATCCCCATTTCTGGGCCGTGGCTCTATGCCAAGCACTGTACTGGGTGCGGGCGAGCACATGGCCATGGCCAACCAGGCCAGCTGAGGGAGGGCTACTTTGAGCCGGCAGGAACCTCCCGGGGTTAGATGCCTCGCGTAGTAATGGAGCTGCAGCGCGGGCCAGGCCCCTGTCCTCATGGAGCTGCTCACCAAAAGATAGAAAAATACATGAGTCTATGGAATACAGCCCTAGTCCAGCAAAGTCAACTCTGGGACACGCCGGCATGGTGGGGATTCACACCGGGTTTGTGGACTATCATGCTGGAAGCCTTACTTACACCATGTGAAACCTGTAATTAGCCGCTGATAAGATGTGATTTCAGACATTTAGCACTTGTCAAAATGCAATTTTCCTCTTTTTTTTTTTTGGTGTAGGTGATTGAAGTCTTACCCGTTTATTTGATACAATGAAGTATAGCAGATGAAATGGGGAAAGGGGAGATTATCACCTTTAACAAGATTAATTTTTAAATGTTGGTTTTTTTCAAAAGATTTTATATATTTATTTAACAGAGAGATAGAGATCACAAATAGTTAGAGAGGCAGGCAGAGAGAGAGGGGGAAGCAGGCTCCCCGCTGAGCAGAGAGCCTAATGTGGGGCTCGATCCCAGGACCCTGAGATCATGACCTGAGCCGAAGGCCAGAGGTCCAACCCTCTGAACCATCCAGGTGCCCTGTTGTTGTTGTTGTTGTTGTTTTAGTATTTATTTATCTTAGAGACAGAGAATGCACTCACCTACACAAGTGGGAGGAGCAGGAAGAGGGAGGAAGAACCCCAAGCCGACTCCACGCTAAGCACAGAGCCCAACTCAGGGCCTTTCACGTCCTGAGCCAAAATCATGAGTTGGACACTTGACCACCTGTGCCACCCAGGCACCCCCTAATGTTTTTATAATGTTTGGAATTGTTAAATTGGCTTTGCTGAAACAGAATTTCACCTTTAAGATATATGAATGTTGGTTTCAAAAAAGGCTCTCGAGGTTGTTTAAAAAAAAAAAAAAGTAAGTGTAACAGGGGAGGCTGTTATATAAGAACATATTAAAAAAGGATCCAGGTCAGGGAGAGTGAAGAAAATCATTCCAAAAATAATATTTGATTTATCAGAAAGATGACCAAGTAAATAATGTGTTGTGTGTGTGTGTGTGCGTGTGTGTGTGTACATGTGTGTG
>PITA01004701.1:30312-120233 GCA_004023965.1 Spilogale gracilis
TGTGTGTGTGTGTGTGTGTGTGTGTGTGTGTGTGTCTGTATTTAAGAGAAGCAGTAAAGCAGAGCCTTCAGCCCATGCTTAGGGCACAACTTGGGGGAAGAGGCAGCAGGACGCCCCAGGTCCCGAGCAAAGTCTGGTGAGACAGGTGACAGCACAGCGAGCCAGCTGTGTGGAGCAGGGTGTGACATCCATGAAACCACGCAGCCCTCAGTTCCGGCTCAGAACATCCTGTGCCAAAGAAATGCACATCCAAAGCCAAAGAAAAGCTAGGAGGAGCGATACGTATCTTTCCTGAAAAACATGTAGCCATGCAGAAGTCGGGAGCCACCAGCCAAACTTGCCGAGATTCTCCGCCTTCCTCATTTTCCCTAATCCCAGGAACCGCTGTGTGGAAAACAGAGCCTGGACTCTAAAGGGAGGATGAGGGAGGAAGGGTATGCGAATGATGCCCCTCTCTCGTCTTTGCTTTAGTGACCCCTGAGTACCTGAAAACAGATCAGACACTCGCTGTGTGAGAATCAATCTGTTGATAATCCTCAGGGGGTCTACAGATGAGATGGGCTTGCTGCCTCCCATTCTCTGCGGGTATACCAGTGACAGATCATTTTTAATTGTCCTTTTCTGAGTTAGTGGAAGAGGGGGTAATCAGTGTTTCTTTCCTAAATTCCAGCCTTCTCCTCTTTGCTGCACAAGATGAGGAAAATATTTGCACAGGGCTCTGGGGGCTGTGTGAGACATCTTGGACTTTTGCCTAAAAATAATAGGACATCAGCTGATGATTTTAAACAGAGGGGTGTGATTAGGGTTTTGAGCCAACATCAGAGGATTTAACCTTTCTTGACTCGCCATGAAGTTTTCCCGAGGCGGATGCCATCCCGTGCGTGGCCCTTGGCTCTATGTGCTGTCTCTCCAGCTCAGTGCTGTCCACACTCTGGACCAGATCATTCTATCTTGTAGGAAGTTAGTTGTGCTGGTGTTGTAGGATGTTCATTAGATGCCGGTCACCACCCCCTCACTCTGGGTGTGACAACCAAAAACGTTTTTATATTGCCAGGTGTTCTCTGAGGGAGAGGGCGGAATTGTCCCCACAGAGAAGCACTCTGCTCTTTGGTTTCATGTTCACCTTTTTTACTCACCATTTCATGGGACTCTCCTCTAAGTCCCATCTCTCCAAGATACATGGAAGGCTCTGTTTCCATGGATATTGATACCAGAGCCTTCCATTTAAGCTCCTGTGAATTTTCTTCTTTCAATGATAAGATGCGAAGCTCTTGCTGACCCTTGAGCCACGTTCTGAGAATCTTGTCCAGCCCCATCCCATTTGCCTGATTGACCTCTCCTTAACTCAGATGGACTCACCTTTCTCACATCCTCATGGGCATAATTCATTACGTCCTGGTCATATAAAGGCTTGGACAAGGGAGGCATTGGGTCACCGTGATGTGACAAATACTTCTGTGTTGGGAACTCTCAAGGCCTTTTATGATTTACTGGGGATGACTCTAGACCCTTACATTGTTTGAGATTTTTTTTTTAAATGACCTTGAACATTAATGATCTCTGGATAACAAGTAAAAGAATTCATATTTCTATAGCGGAAAGCCATCTTATGCACTTTTCAAAAGGAGGTCTGTTGTATTAGCTGGGGAAAAGGAGGTTCAGGCATCCCCCTCATGGCCTATCTTCTTCATCCATTCACAGTGCTTTAAAAAGCACGAAGCTTAGGATTCCATATCTCAGATCCCCATTCTTGCTGAGTTCTCCCCATCGGAAGTGCAGGTGGCCAGCTACCACAAAGTACCTAGGACGGAACTTGTCGGCGTTTGCTTCGGTGGAACAGAAATGACAGAATGTCAATTTCCCTAACTGCATGTCATCGTCAGGAATCAGATAAGCAATTAAAAAAGGCTAAATTGAATTCATTTCAAATTCAGATGGGCAGTCTGCACCTGGGATGCTCCGCCGAGGGGAAACCACGTTTCTGACCATATCACGGCAAGCCCATGCTACGCCTTTCCCCCTCGGTCCGCCTGGCTGACCTTGACACTCGAGGCTTCCCACCTGCTCGTCCACGTCGGCTCCTGATCTGGTGTCCCCTGGCTACACCATACCCAGAGATGAGCAGCGTGGCCGCGATGGGGCTCTGATGCTGATTAAAGGCATCAAGTCAAGGTGATGTAAGACCAGCCCCTTTCAAGTGACGCCTTCTAGGGACTCTCTCGGTCACCTTCTCCACGGGTCCTGCCAGGGAACTTGGTGGTTCATATTTTTTTCTTTTGACTGTCAGTCACTAGATGACATATGATTAAATAAGCTAATCCATTTTAGCTCATTTAATTCAAAAAAATAACTCTGAAATAGCTATTATTGTCATTGTCTCCATTTTTACAAAATCTTACTCAACAGAGGCAGTGCTCGCCATATATTCGTATATTCATGTTCTTCTTTATGTTTCCTTGTCTTCCTTGATACTAGTTCTGGGCCATGAGACTCATTCCAGCCAGTGGTCAGTGAGCAGGAACGAGGTGTTACCTCCTGGCCGAGGTAGTTAAGAGGCCTCCTCCCTCCCTCTCTTCTCCTCTTGTGGCAGACATAGAGGTCCCTTGGGCCAAATGGCACAGTACCAAAATGGTGGAGGGTAGTGTTAATTATGTTCATACTCTCATATTTGGAAGGGTGTTTAGAAGCCTGATATCTTTTCCAGCATTCTTGCCAAGTGCATTTCCAGCCTCTGGTTGCATACTTTATGAACAAGAACTCACTACCTCATGAGTTATTTATATGGGGTTAAGCTCTGTCTCCACTGCCCCTCATTCAGTCCTAGGGAGCCACACAGATCAGTTATCCTCATCCATAAACAGAACCTTTTTCTGTGTTTGGGCACAGGTACTCTGTCCTCTGAATTTTCCTTTTCCCAAGCCTTATTCTTCAAGTGGTCCCTTTCTCTCACTTGGTATTGAGCATTGACTCAGGAAATGAGGGAATGGGAAAGCAGATGCCCACAGAGGACAATTGGTGCATCAAAACGCAAATCACTCCTGAGTGACAGAAACTGGTTCTACATTCCATGAAGGAAAGGATTCGTGTCTGTGTGCTGCATTCACTGTTGTATTCCAGAACAGTGCCTGGTACATAGTAGCTCCTCAGTTAACATTTGCTGAGTCAATGAATGAACTGAAGAGTCCTAGATCCCAGTCATTTTTCTTTTTTCTCTTTCCTTTAAACAGTGTAAAGAAATCAACAGTCAATTATAAATTCCATGCTAAACTCAGGTCTTGGAATACTTGGGCACAAAAGACTATGATAATGCAGCTACAGTTTCGATAAGACATGTATCAGATTGGCTTGGGCTTATAAGCACCTGAATTCGGCAAAAATAAATATGCAGATTATTGCAATATTTTGAAAATATACATATATATGTAGAATATCAATATACATATATATGTATATAATTGTAAAAAAAATCTTAACGATAGTAGGGAAAGCATGTTTGATCACTTCACCTCCCATCCTCATGGCTTCAAACTTTGTTCATTCCATGCTAAGGCATTGTTCATGGAATTACTCCAGATGCCCTCTCTTCTAATTCCCTCCACCAGTATTATGGTTATCCCTGAAGCTCCATTAAGACACACATATTTTGAGGCATATTTCAGTAGTTTGGGTAGTAGCTTCAGGGATGAGAGCTATGCATAGTAACAGAAGGCACCTAGCTTTTGACATTAAAATTTTTATTTACATCCAGGGCTTTTTGCTGTGATGTGGCATTATAATGAGGGTAAACTTTTCTTTTGAAAAGATGGATATGATTCTGGGATAAAAACGAATACTGGTTAATAAAACCACAGATCAGTGTACCCTTGTATGATGCCATTGTGTTTAGGCAATAATTCAAATACTTCTGCCTTGGGGTGGGGGGTTCTCCTATTCCCCCCAGTAAATGAGGCAACATCTATTGTGAGAAAAACATAGTTGAAGGAGCAGCTGGGTGGCTCAGTTGGTTAAGTGACTGCTTTCGGCTCAGGTCATGATCCTGGAGACCCGGGATTGAGCCCTGCATTGGGCACCCTGCTCGGTGGGAAGCCTGCTTCTCCCTCTCTCACTCCCCCTGCTTGTGTTCCCTCTCTCGCTGTGTTTCTCTCTGTCAAATAAATAAGTAAAATCCTAAAAAAAAAAATAGTTGAAGAGATGAGTGCAGATCCCAGCTCCATATCAACCAGTGTGACATACCTTTTTATTGTATATACCATGAGACTATGAGGACATTTATTTATTGAGTAAATGGTCTTGAATCTCCTGATTTGCCGAGCACTGAAAATTTAACTGCTTTCTACAGCAATGGGAAGAGCAGTCACTAGCTTGCTAGTTATCTGGATGACTAGTGGATGAGTAGACAGATGGGTGAGTGGATGAATGAATGAACAGCAAGATAGATCAAAAGGAGGCCAAAGAGTCTCTGTTTGCATTTCTGGGATTGTACCCACCCCAGTCACCACTTCCTCCAGGAAACGGAAGTCCAGTCTTCCTTAGAGAAGCATTCTCCTCACTGTCTGTCCGTATGGTTCAGTGAATCTGGCCCAATCTCTGACCAGAGGACCATTCTGGCCAAGGAGACCCCTGAGACGAGGCTGAACCCATTAGCTCTAATTCTAGAGCTGGGGCAAGCCTGAGCTAGAGAGGGGCAACTCTTATCTAGTGGACTTGGATTTGGGAGGGTATAAACCCGACTCTGTTTCATGGCTTGTGGGTGCACACAGAGAGAGTATGCCAAGGAGCGAAGCTGCCAGAAAGGAAAGTGGAGATTGAGAGAAAGGAGAAGTCAAGTATGGCATCAATGACTTAACATCTGACTTCGGCCGTGCCTGATCCAAACACCTGGGTGTTTGAATTCATGTGGGATTTTATATCTCCCCTTTTTTTCATATTTCTTTTCTTTTCATTTCCTGCAATCAACAGAGTTCTAAATAACACAGACACATAACCCAGGAGAGGGACCCAGTTATTACACAATGTGCTGGAGAAGATGAAAAGTGGAATCAGCCACAGCACCCACTCACTAACCTCCTGGAGAAGTAGGCATGGTCTCTGGGCCATGTGTGACCTGCCTAACCTCTGGAATACACTCTATGATCTGATTTCATGTTGAACTACCTAAAAGCCAACTGCGTGGGCCTGCTTCTCAAGTATGCCCAAATATTAGCCTTTTTATGGCCAAAAAGCCATGCCAAATCATTTATTGACAGCCTTCTGTTCAATCAAGTAAGCAAGCTCAATTTTGAGAATTATCCCCTTCCCACCAAGGAACTCAACACAACTCTTTTCACTTTGAATTCACTTCGAAGGAACCAAAAGAATGTGGCCACAAAACATGCTTATTTCCCCCACAGCAGTCCTTTGTGCAAAAGGTTGCTCAGCATTCTTCTTGGTTCAAGATATTCTCCAAGGGTCTTTGCAACTTTTAAGCTCTTTGATTGCATGAAAAGACCGGAGAGAAACTTCTCTCTGCATCATCACATAATATCCCCCAAGTTCAACACAGTGCTTGGCATAGAGGACATTCTCAGTAAGTATTTGGCAAATAATGAAAAATCTTTGACTCCTTCTTTAATCCCTATCTGCTCGCTTAGGGGGACCCCAGTAGAGAAGGCTCTTAAGAAGCAGTTAGATCCCAAAGGCATCATATAAAGAAACAATCACAGAAAGGATAATTTCACTTAAAATTCCTCTTAATTATTCATGCCATGAAGAAATGGGTAGTTTCTCAGTGTGTCCAACACTGTCCATTTTATGTCTGTCTTGTAAACTGCTGTATCTTGGTCCGAGCCACCAAAGATGAGGTTGAGTTGTGTTGAAAGGATCAGAGTGAAGAAAAACAGCAGTCTGGCATTCAGCATGGGGAGACAACAGGGGTGATCCATAGAGTCTGATTTTTCATCTCCTACTTTCTCAGGCTATAAACTGGGGAGGGAGGTTGAAATAAGCTGTACGATTTAAAAGATTCTCTCTCCTCTGACTTGGCCTCCTTCTCTTTCTTCACTCCCTCTCCCACCCCACTCTCCCCACTATCTACCTCATAGAATATAATTTGAAGAACTAAAATATACTTCTTGCTGCAACTAGGAAGTATCTCAAACATTCACAGACTAATGGCTGTCCCTGGGAAAGGGCCCAAGAAAAGGAGATTTCCTTCCATCTCCCAATGTCCGTCATAACAGAACATTCTACGGTTGATAGAAAGTCTCCTTTGCAAGCTTCTGCCTTCCATATTCAGTTGATCTTGAGGAAGCAGAAAGACTGGAGGGAAATGTTACAAGCAGGCTCCACATTAGATGCTGAAACCACTATGATTCATTCCTTTTCCATCCAAATAAAATCCATGTCTTTACAGTAAATGTGATGAATGGAAGTGGCATCCTCAGAGATTTAGATGTATCTTGTGGGCTTCTCCCCTTCCCCTTTTCCCCCTCTCTTCTCTTTTCTTCATTTTGCAGTGCAACAAAGTTTCACAAGGAAGGATTTTATAGAAAATCCATGTCTGGGGATTTATTCGCGTCTTTGTCATAAATTATGGCAACATAGAACCCGTCTCTTGCTATATAATTCCAAATATTTCAACAAGGTGATTACAGTAAAGTCCGGAGTTCAGCTGGAGTAGGGCTGGTGAGCCCAGCTGCTCGCCCAGATATGAGGGAGACAAAGGCATCACAAAGGCTTCCTTTGATGAGAAGGCAAAGCTGGGTTTTGGAAGGGAAGTCAGTCTTTTCCCACCAAAGAATACTATCTTTTGCAACCCCGATCTGCATCAATGGGCCATGGAAATGACAGCACACAAGACAAAAGAGTTTCCCTGGATGAAACATGACCTCACCCCTTGATTCATCTTTGCAGTTAATACAGTGGCCTTTAAAATCGAGTTGCCAAGAATTGGACAAAGTTTTAAAAAAAATCCTGCCAAAAAGCCCTGCAAAGATCATAAGGGGTAGTTTAAATGCCTGTTAATTGGGAACTCTGTCATCTCTGACCTCCAACATAAACCAAGGGAGTAGATGAGCCACTTTGTCTACCATTTCAACATAACAAATGAATCAAGAATCACTTTGTGAGAATCAAGAATCACTTTAATGAGCTTCTTCTAATCTGGGCCAGTCTCTGTGGCCATCCACTTCTTGATTCAGTCT
The DNA here is from genome assembly GCA_004023965.1 of Spilogale gracilis. Classification (NCBI taxonomy): domain Eukaryota; kingdom Metazoa; phylum Chordata; class Mammalia; order Carnivora; family Mephitidae; genus Spilogale; species Spilogale gracilis. Next base: position 37,494 of record PITA01004701.1, read on the forward strand.
CCATGGAGGCCACCAGGTATGGTCAGTAGTCCAGTTGACCAGCTCCGATGGACAGAGTGCTCCCTTCCATCCTCTAGATGATGCTGTTGGTGAAATTCAGCTTTGAGTAGGAACTTGTGGGTCCTTCCAGTTCCAAGAGCTCAAGTTTTCTCTGGAGTGCCTCGGTCCTCCACATCTCAGCTTGACTGCCCCCTCCTCCAGAGGTCCTCCTTGGCCACTTTATCAAAAAGACTCTTTCCATACATCACCAGTACCATCCCTATCTTATTTTTGTCATGGGTTTTTAAAGATCTGTATGTCCTCCTTAACATCCTCATGTGTCGTATGTCGTTGCTCCCCTCCCTAGACCCTAAGCTCTGGGAACCCTTGTCTGTCTCGTGGACCATGGTGGCCGCGGTACCTAGGACAGGGCCTGAATCCAGGCACTTGTGGAGAAAAAATGTCAATAAGGGAATGGTTATCCTTTCTAACAAAAGCTTTTCTACGTGTGCCTTATTTTGTGTAAGCCAAACGAATGAAAATCTGGTATTCTTAAGTAATCTAAAAGATTCTCCCACTTGAAATTCCTCCAGAGAATCCCACAGCCAGATCCACAGGGGTTTGAGGGGACAGATCCACCCCATTGCCTTCCGGACTGTTGCCCATACAGGTGGAAACCACGGAGGCCCCTGTGGCAGATCAGGGGTTCTGGAAGCAAATGTTGACTTGGAGCCCTGGGTGTAAGGTGTGGGGAATCTACACCTGGAAGAAGAAGGGGCAAGAAGCGGGTGGGAGATACAGTGAGAACTGGAATCCCAAGCAGGTAGGTCTTCACTCTGGAGTGAGTACCAGCTCACACCTGGAGTGATACCAGTGGGTCCTCCGTTCATGCCCCTGTGTCATTTAGTCACAGAGTGTGTCACTGACCTGTAGCCAGAGCTGACCTGGAAGGGGCTAACAGCTGGAGGCAATCTTCCAGCCACACTCCCTAGAGCCAGGCAGCAAGTTCCTCCTCAAAAAGGACACTAGGATGTAGCACACCTCCTCTGCATTCCGAGGTTGCAGATTTCAGGCTAAAACCTGTGCACTTTCAGAAGTCTGGCCAGCGGTGTCCACTGAGTTCCTGCCGACTTGGAAGATGAACCGCAAATAGTCCGACTCCTAAATTAGAAGTCACGTCCTGTAAGTGCTTGCTGACTTGGCAGCAGCAACACTGACATAATTTCACAAATAATGATGTTATCCGAAGCAAAAGTTGCATTAGATCAATTACCACTCTATTTTGGTGCCATCTGAGTAGCTCTCAGTGTTTATTTCAGTTCTCCTATTTTTAAACCAAAGCTCTCAGGCTTCTGAACCACAACCATGAGTATACCTCCCTTACCCAGTCCTTGATAGCATCTGGCTCACAATTTGAAGTAAAGACAGTTATTTGAATACCCTGCCCCCAGTCTCTCATCTCAGTTCCCTTTCTTTGCATCCTTTAATTGGTGGGAGTAGGGGTCGGTTCAGCTACAAAGAGAGTCCAGAACTTAAGGCTCAAAACAGAACAGAGAGAATATCATTATTTTAGGAGATTGAAAGGCGATTGACTTAAACTATGACAGGAGCAGGTTTGGGCTGGATTGGAGGGCATTTTCCTATTGGAGAAGGATGTTGAATCCTAGTGGGGCTGGCAGGACTATCCAGAAAAGTCCATAATCTAGGACGCACACCCATGTGGGTGTTGTTATGGGTTGACCTGTCTAGCCCCAAAATTCAGATGTTGAAATTCTGATGTCAATATTTCAGAATGTGACCTTATTTGGAAATAGAGTCATTACAGAGGTTAAATGTCATTAGGGTAGCCGCTCATCCTTCAGTGTCTTAGAAAAAGGGGAAATTTGGACAGACAGGCAGAGGGAAGAAGGTATGGAGAGACACAACGAGGAGAGGCCATTGCTATATGGGCTAAATACTTGTGTCCCCACTACCCACCCCTCCCCAAGAAGGAAAAACCCCAGTCTTCCTCCTGTGTGTTCCTTCCTTCCTTCCTCCTTTGCTCTCACACGACTACCACACAATGCTTGTGACACCAGGTGTATGGGGACCCTTTCCCCATACAAGCAATTCTGCAACACCAGCTGGGTGTCCGGCAACTCAATTCTGACACTCTGTCCTTGGGGATAGCGTCACATCCCCCAGGTTGAGGGCTCAGTCCCAAAGGACTGCCTTCTCTCCCCACTTGAGATGCCAGTCACAGATCCCCAGATTACCCCAACTGCTGTTCCACTTGGCTACAAATCAGAGGTTCCCATGACCTCCCCCCACGTGGATCCCATTATTTGCCAGAATAACTCACAGAAGATAGGGCAACACCTGCTTACCTCAAGCAGTTTAGTAAAGGCTGTGACAAAGGATACAGGCAAAGAGTCTGATGAGCAGATACATTGAGTAGGGTCTCAAGTGCAGGGGTTTCTGTCCCCCTGGAATTGGGGTGTGTCACCCTCTTGGTAAGTGGATATGCTCCCTGACTTGGAAGCTCCTAAAACCCATACTCCTGGATTTTATGGAGGCTTCCTCAAGTAGGCATGATCAGTTACTAACTCTTTTTCCACCCCTGTCCCCTCTCTGGAGAATCAGGTGGCTAGGGTAGGGGAGTTCCTGAAAATTCCAAGCTTCTAATCATGACTTAGCCTTCCTGGTGAGCAGCCCCATCCAGGAGCCCCCCAGAGGCACCTCAGCAGAACAGAAGATGCGCCCAGCACTCTTACCATGTAGGAAGTTACAAAGATTTTAGGAGCTCTGTGCAAGGAACCAGGGGCAGGGCCCAGCATATACAGTGGAACATGGAGAAAATAAGAAAAGCCCTTCCCTGTGCCTTTCCTCTGCTGCGTTACCTGCACCTTTTCACCCTCTGTCCCCGGTCTCTCTCAGAATCTGTTGGACAGTAGATGTGTTAGCTCGGTGATTCAGTGCCCACGGGTATGAAATGAGCATAATGAAACCGTCAACATAAAAGGCTGATCAGAGGACTCTGCGGGATCCTGTGTGCACGTGAAGTGCGGGCACATAGGGAGCGCTCAGCAAACAGGCATCGCAGTCGCCCTTACTGTGTCAGCAGGAACGTAATGTTATGTGTTACCATTATCATCCATTGCTGTAATTAGTGAGTCGAAATCATAATTAACAGGTGCATAGTTATTATTTTTGGCAAACCAAAGTCCTCTTTTAATCTCTCACTCCAGGGATATGTCAAAGGTCACCTAAGCCTAGGGTGGAAGCCTAGGGTGGAAGCCCAGCTTTACGGTCTCCAAGCAGTGGGCCCCGGGTGAGTGCTTCAGGGGTCTGCGGGGATGGGTGTGAAAGGGCTCCCAGAACACACTGACAGACTGCAGGGGATGGAGGTGGGAGGGGCAGGGGAAAAAGCCAACCTGCTGAAGGAGGAGTGGAGTGGAAAAGCAGGTGGGGGACCCTGTAACTGGGTGGGGGGATTTGTTTGTTTGATTTTTTAAGATTTATTTATTTGAGAGAGAGAGAGAGAGAACATGACCCATGAGATTTTGGCCTGAGCGCAAACCAAGAGTCAGACATTCAACTGACTGAAACACCCAGGTGCCCCTGTAACTGGCGGTTTTGCAACATCTGGATAACTTGAGGAAGAGGCAAGAGGAGTGGTGAGTTTGGTTTCTATGCCCCTGCCCACCCCATTCTAGTTGGTTAGTATGGAAGATGCTTAGTACCCAATATCCAATGTCTTGATTATCTCTTTGAAGATAAATCTTCAAGTTCTCCAGGGCCCAGGGAGCATTCCAACTACTGATAGTAAAAATTGGGGCTAGTTTTTTGGTTTATTTTTCTTCTTGCCTGGGTTTTTGTCTTGAGTCCTACTCTGTGCCAGGATCTTTGGTGACTAGCCATGTTGGACATACTTCTTATTCCCTTCACAATTCCATAAAGTAGACTGTCCTTTTATCCCGCCATAGAGAGAGAAGAAGACCCAGGCTTCGGGAGGCAAAATAACTTGCCCGAGATTCCACAGCTGGTAACTGCTATTAATTTGCTGGGACTGCCATAACCAAGTAGCACAGACTGGGAGGCTTAGAATGCAGAAATTTATTTTCTCATGGTTCTGGAAGCTGGACATCCAGGGTGAAAATGCCAACAGGAACTGTCCCTTCTCAGGTTTCGCTTCTTGTCTCCTAGATGTCCGTCTTCTCCCTGTGTCTTTATCTGGTTTCCCCTCCATACGTGTCTGAATCCACGTTTCCTCTTCTGAGGAGGGAACCAGTTAGAACGGATGATGGCCATGACCTCATTGTAACTTAATCGTCTCTTTAAAGGCCCTAATCCAAGTACGGTTACCTTCTGAGATTCTGGCGGTTAGGATGTGAACATACGACTTTTTGAGAGACACCACTGAGTCCATAACAGTCCCCCATCTTTGTACCTTGTGTCCTCAGGTGGAAAACCCGTAACACTGTTAAAAGAGCAGTTTCTGATATGACCACTAACAGCCCTGAATTATATGTAGAGAAGCAGTCATTCGCAGTTACTCTTGACTATACTAGGGAGAAAGTCTTAACCATCTTCTTTACCATTCATCTAGCCATGGACACTTCCACATCTTGGTTATTATAACCAATGCTGCTGTAAACACAGGGGTGCGTGTATGTCTTTGAATTAGTGTTCTTGTATAATTTGGGTAAATGCCCAGTAGTGTGGTGGCTGCATCATGTGGTGGTTCCTTTTTCAGTTTTTTGAGGAAGCTCCATATTGTTCTCCAGAGTGGCTGTATCAGGTTGCATTCCCATCTACAGTGCGAAAGTGTTCTCCTTTTTCCACATCCTCGGCAACACCTGGTGTTTATTGTGTTTTTGATTTTAGCCCTTCTGACAGGTGTGAGGTGATATCTCATTGTGGTTTTGACTTGTATTGCCCTGAGGATGAGTGATCATGAGCTCTTTTCAGGTGTCTGTTGGCCATCTGGATGTCGTCTTTGGAGAAATGTTTGTTCATGTCTCTGCCTATTTTTTAATTGCATTATTTGTCTTTTGGGTGTTGAGTTTTATTAAGGTCTGTATATATTTTGAATACTAACCCTTTATCAGTTGTGTCATTTGGAAATACCTTCTCCCGTTCAGCAGGTTATCTTTTAGTTTTGTCGATTGTTTCCTTCACTGTGCAGAAGCTTTTTATTTATTTTTAAATTTTTTTCATTTATTCTTTAAAGAGGTATTTCTTTACTTGAGAGAGTGTGCACATACAGCAGGGAGGGGCAGAGGGAAAGGGATAGAGAATCCCAAACAGACTCTGCCCACTGAGCGTGGAGCCACACAGGGCTCATCCCACCACCCAGAGATCACAACCTGAGCCAAAACCAAGAGTTGGACACCCAACCAGCTGCCCCACCCAAGCCCCCCCAAAGCTTTTTATTTTGGTGATGTACCGATGGTTTATTGTTTTTATTTCCCTTGCCCCAGGAAACATATCTAGAAATAAATTTCTACAGCTGATGTCAAAGAACTAACTGCTTGTGTTCTCCTCCAGGATTATTATGGTTTCAGGTCTCATGTTTAAGTCTTTCATTCATTTTGAGTTTATTTTTGTGTGTGGTGTAAGAAATTGGTCCCGTTTCATTCTTTTGCATGTTGCTGCCCAGTTTTCCCAAAATAATTTGTTGAGGAGATGGTCTTTTCCACATTGGGTATTCTTTCCTGCTTTGTTGAAGATTAATTGATCATATAATTTTAGGTTTATTTCTGGATTTTCTCTTCTCCATTGATCTGTGTATCTGTTTTTGTGCCAGTACCATACTGTCTTGATGATCCCAGCTTTGTAATATGACTTGAAATCCAAAATTGTGATGCCTCTAGCTCTGCTTTTCTTTCTCAGGTTTGCTTTGGCTACTTGGGGTCTTTTGTGGTTCCATACAAATTTTAGGTTTGTTTGTTCTAGTTCTGTAGAAAATACTATTGATACTTTGATAGGGGTTGCATTAAATGTGTATATGGCTTTGGGTAGTATAGACATTTTAATATTATTTGTTCTTCCAATCCATGACCATGGAGTGTTTTCCTATTTCTTTGTGCCCTCGTCATTTTCTTTCTTTTTATTTTTTCCTCTTCAACTTCTTTCATCACTGTTTTCTAGTTTTCAGAGTATAGGTCTTTTGCCTCCTTGGTTAGTTTTTTTCATAGATATCTTATTATTTTTGGTGCATTTGAAAATGGGATTGTTTTCTTAATTTCTCTTTCTACTGCTTCATTATTGGTGTATACAAATGCAACATATTTTTGTCCATTGATTTTGTATTCCTAGACTTAACTAAGTTTGTCTATAAGTTCCAGTGGTTTTTCAGTGGAGTCTAGGGTTTTCTATATATAGTATCATGTTATCTGCAAAGAGTGCAAGTTTTGCTTCTTCCTTAGTGATTTGGATGCCTTTTATTTCTTTTTGCTATCTGATTGCTGTGGCTAGGACTTCCAGTGCTATGTTGAATGAGAGTGGACATCCTTGTCTTGTTCCTGACCTTAGGGGAAAAAAGCTCTGTTTTTTCCCCATTAAAGATGATGTTAGCTATGAGTTTTTCATATATGGCCTTTATGATGTTGAGCTCTGTTTCCTCTAAACCTACTTTATTCGGGGTTTTTATCATGAACAGATGTTGTACTCTGTCAGATGGTTTTTCTGCATCTATTGAAATGATCGTTGGATTCTTATTCTTTCTCTTATTGATGTGATGTATCATATTATATATGTATCAATATATGATTGATTTTCATGTATTGAACCACCACTGCATTCCAGGAATAAATCCCACTTGATCACGGTGAATGCTTTTTTAATGTATTGTTGGATTCAGTATGCCAATATTTTGTTGAGAATTTTTGCATCTGTGTTCATCAAAGACACTGGTCTATACCTCACTCTTTTAGTGGTGTCTTTATCTGGTTTTGGTATCAGAGTAATGCTGGTCTCATAGAATGAATTTGGAAGTTTTCCTTCCTTTTCTATTTTTTGGAATAGTTTAGGAAGAAGGAGTTTAATTCTTCTTTCAGTGTTTGGTAGAAATTTCCTTTGAAGCCATTTGGTCCTGGACTTGCATTTGTTGGGAAGTTTTTTGATTACTGATTCAACTTATTTGGTAGTTATCAGTCTGTTCAAATGTTCTAGTTCTTCCTGCTTCACTTTTGGTAGTTTATAAGTTTCTAGGAATTTATCCATTTCTTCTAGGTTGTCCATTTGTTGGCTATCATAATGTTCTCTTATGATTCCTTGTATTTCTATGGTATCTGTTGTAATTTCTTCTCTCATTGGTGATTCTGTTTGAGTCCTTTCTCTTTTTTTTCTTAATGAGTCTGGGTAGAGCTTTATTGATTTTATTGAGTTTTTTCCAAAGGACCAGCTCCTGGTTTTACTGATCTGTGCTATTCTCTTCCTAGTTTCTGTATCATTCTGCTATAATCTTTATTATTTCCTTCCTTCTGCTGGTCTTAAGTTTTGCTTATTCTTTTTCTACCTCCTTTTGGTGCAAGGTTAGGTTGCTTGAGATTTTTTGTTTATGTTTATTTTTTAAATATTTTATTTATTTGACAGAGAGAAGCACAGTCAGAGAGGGAACACAAGCAGGGGGAGTGAGAGAGGGAGAAGCAGGCTTCGCGCCGAGCAGGGAGCCTGATGTGGGGCTCAATTCCTGGTCTCCGGGATCATGACCTGAGCCGAAGGCAGTCGCCTAACCAACTGAACCACCCAGGTGCCCCGAGATTTTTTGTTTCTTGAGGTCAGCCTGTATTACTATAGACTTTCCTCTTAGAACTGCTTTTGCTGCATCCCAGAGGTTTCGGACCACTGCGTTTTCATTTTCATTTGTCTCCATGTACTTTTTTAAATTTCTTCTTATATTTCCTGGTTGATCCATTCATTGTTTAATAGCATGTTATGTGACCTTCATGTATTTGTGGTCTTTCCTGATTTTTTCTTGTGGTTGACTTCGAGCTTCGTAGTGTTGTGGTCAGAAAATGGGCATGGTGCTTTCAACCTTCTTGAGTTTATTGAGGTTTGTTTTATGGGCTAATACAGGATCTATTCTGGAGAAGTTCTGTGTGCACTTGAAAAGAGTTGGTATTTTGCTGCTGTAAGATGGGATGTTCTGAATATATCTGTTAAGTCCCTCTGTTCCAGTGTGTCATTCAAAGCCATTGTTATCTTGTTGATCTTCTATTTAAATGATCTGTCCAGTGCTGTAAGTGGGGTGTTAAAGTCCCCCACCATTGGGCAGCCTGGGTGGCTCAGTTGATTAAGCGTCTGCCTTCAGCTCAGGCCATGGTCCCAGGGTCCTGCTTCCCCTTCTCCTTCTGCCTGCCTCTCCGTCTGTTTGTTCTCTCTCTCTCTGTCAAAGAAATAAATGAAATCTTTTTTAAAAATAAAGCCCCCTACTATTATTTTGTTATTATCAATTAGTTCCTTTATGTTTGTTATTAACTCTTTTAGGTATTTGGATGCTTCTAGGTTGGGTTCATTAATATTTACAATCATTATATCTTCTTGTTGGATTGTCCCCTTTAGTATTACATAGTGTCCTTCTTTGTCTATCATTACATTCTTTGTTTTAAAGTTTACTTTGTCTGATACAGATATTGCTCCTCTGGCTTTCTTTTGACATCCTTTTGCATGACAGATGCTTCTATATCCTCTGACTTTGAATCTGCAAGGGTCTCTATGTCTAAAATGGGTCTCTTGTAGGCAGCATATAGGTGGGTCTTGGTTTTTTTTCCATTCTTTAAGAATGGGTCCATTTAAAGAAACAAAAGTAGGTAGCAGATCAGGCTAAGAGTGGTTCTTGGAGAAGACAGCCTGTAGGAGTTCCTACAGTGATGAAAGGGAGGGAGACCCTCGTCCCTACAGCAACCACACGCACTGCTGAAATGCAGAGAAGGGATCCATAAATCCAAACCAGGAAGAAGAACTTCCTGAAGGAAAGTCCCAGCTGGGGCTGGTGGAAGCAGCCCAGGAGGGTCCGGGGGTGAGACCATGGAGTCCTGGGCTGGCACCACCAAGCTGGCTGGCCGTGTCCCTCTTGAGAAACAGGTCCCACCCTGGCATTTCTGCCCTTTTTAGCATTTGGCTTCAGAAACTCAGTCTTTCTTCTCCCAAAGGCTTAGAGCTCGTCCGTTTCAACAAAGCCTTTCTTTTCCTTAAACCATCACACCAGACAAGTCTGGGATGTTGCCTCTGGTGGTTCATTGCTGCTCACCTTCCCACAGGTTCTCCCAGAAGCCCACTGGGAAGGAGCTTGATGAGACAGTTGGGTTCCAATGCCAGCTTCTTGGCTGAGCAGCCAGCTGTCTCCAAAAAACTTTCATGACCTCCCTGGATCTCTGTCTTCTCATCTGCAAAATGGGGCTAACCTTAGCCAGCTGGCCCAGTCACATGGGAAATCGCCTCTACAATGAGCTCCTGGCACCAGGTAGGCACTCAATAAACAGTAGCTATTATTAGCTTCCCCAAAGGCAGAGAAATGTAAATGTGTACTTGCCAGGTGTTCTGGGAGTGTAGCCAAAATCACCCTACCTCAGATGAAAATTGTGCCCAGCCTTAAGTTTGGGATTCTACTCTGTAACATATCCACATTTGTTTTAATATAAAAATAGTGCTTTAAATTATAATCAAGGACAGTCAGTGCTCCAGGGAAGGATCCTCTGCCTTGAGCGCATCATTCCCCTGGATAGAAACAACCTGAGCTTTGAGAGGCTCAAAGGGATTCCCTTTCATGTAATGGTTTGCAACAAAGAGCGATTTTTGCCCCCAGGGTACATTTGGCAAAATCTGTAGACATTTTTGGTCACAACTTGGGGGTGGGGTGTGAGTGCTGCTGGTATCGAGTGGGTGGAGATCAAGGATCTTTTACATCCTCCAGTGCTCAGGACAGACCCCCACAACAGGGAAGGATCTGGTTCATGCCCCAGAGGTATCCTGAAGGCTTTGTTGTTGAAGCAAGACTGGCGGGTTTGCTCCCATTCTCTCTCCACGCCTACCAATCCATCCTTCATCCTGTCTCTGTCTTTGAGTGTCATGGCCCTAAGTGTGGGATAGTGGCATGTTGCAATTATTGGCGAACTATTTTAAGAATCGCTATTTTAAAATGGGGTGGGGGTGCATTGTGGGAACAGGAGACATCGATACTGGCCTGGTTCCCACACCCCTTTAGACTGGAGCCGTAAGTGCCCAAATGCTGTCCTGGGCCCACAGCAGCCCGGCAGTGCTCTGGAGGGACAGACTGCGCCCTCAAGAGAGGGCAGTGAGCTGAGCCCGACCTCCGCAAAGCTGGGCAGAGGACAGGTTGCGTCTTCCTACCTCCTCTACCTGCACTCATCTCCCTGTTCGGGGCACTTCTACCTCTCAGAGAGGTTCATATTCTCAACCATCTAGCTAAGAGATTGCCTTCTGTAGAAGTGAGTGTTTTCTGGTGAAACAGAACCAATGGGATATGCATTATCTATCTGGAAGGAGATTTATTATACGAAATTGGCTCCCATGATGATGGAGACTTGTGAGTCCAAATCTCTAGGGTGGGCTGGCTTGCTGGAGACACGGGAGAGTTGCAGTGCAGTTCCAGTGTAAAGGCAGTCTGCTGGAGAAGTCCCTCTTGCTCTGGGAGGCCCATCTTTTTGTTATGTTCAGGTCTTCAACTAATTGGATGAGGCCCACCCACATTTAGGAGGGTGATCATGTTTCTCAAAGTCCACAAATTCAAATGTTTATCTCATCCAGAGCACTCTCCAAGGTGACCCATAAAATGAACCATCACACCTGCTGACTAGGGTGGTGGGATAAATCATGGGACTCTAACCTTGTCCTGACACAGGATTATCCTGTGTGCTCATCCCAAGCCAGTATTCTCTGAATGTTGCTGATGGTCTTACTGGTGGCGGTGGAGGGGCTGCTAGAAGGGAGACTAGGAGCTCGCTTCTTCCGTGAGCCCGGCGTTTGTTCTGCGGGGCAACATGCTCTGTTCCAGAGCAGCCGTTGTCAGATTTCAGCCTGCCTATTCTCGTGAATACGGTTAATGGGAGCATAGCTGTTCACTTACACATTGTCTGTATCTGCTTTCCTGCTACAGTATTGGTACAGGGATGCTATGGCTTGTAAATATTTACCATCTGGCCCTTTACAGAGAAAGTTTGCCAAACTCTTTTTTAAAGCACGGACTCTGGGGGCGCCTGGGTGGCTCAGCTGGTTAAGCGTCTGCCTTTGGCTCAGGTTATGATTGTGGGGTCCTAGGATTGGGCCCGAGTTGGGCTCCATGCTCAGTGGGGAATCTGCTTGTCCCTCTTCCCCGCCACTCCTCCTATTTGTGCTTTCTCTCGTGTGCACACTCTCTCTTTCAAATAGATAAATAAAATCTTTAAGGAAAAAGAAAACGTGGATTTTGTAACCAGACTGCCTGGTTTTCATTCCCCATTCCTCTACCTACTGGCTGTGTGATTTGAGCAAGTTACTTAACTTCTCTGTGCCTTAGTTGCCTCCTTTGTATATATTGGGAATGATAATAACATCTTCACAGATATATTCTTGAAAAGTGCTCATAACAGGGCCCATCTCTTGAAGTGCTCCGTAGTAGTTGGACCTTAGTATTATCCTTAGCAGGTGTTTGCTTTCTGAAGGCATACGCATGTTGACAGGACCAATTTGGCTGGAGAAGCCATTGGGATATACATTTTTTTAAAGGTGGCGGTCAGCACGAAGAAGGGAATATTAGGAAAGGTGAGAGAAAGTTTAACGTGCAGAAGGCAATGTCAGCCTCTCTTCTGTCTCCTGAGACAACTGCAGTGAAATCTGTCACTCATCAGTGCTTCTAAGTGTATATGTGTTGCAGGTGTGTGTCACCAGGCTGTTCCCAAGGTGGGCACTAGGTGAGAGCAAGATTGGTGGCACAGTTTTGTGAGGGGCCCCTCAGGGACACTTGCTGGCTCCCGGGGTCTCCAGACATGGGTAATTCCTGAAGATCCCAGAGGAGACATTGCCAGCAGTAGAATGTGAGACACCACTACAGGCAGTAGAGAGGGAATTTGGGGGGGTCCTGATCCTCACCAGCACTCACATGGCAAGCACCTCCTTTTCTTATTACAGCTGGCCTCAGACATCAGAAAGTCATCTGTGTGGCCACTGTAGACCAGAATCACAAACGGCTGACCATGGGTGAAATGGGGGTGGCAGATACATTTTATTTAGCCTACACAGTGTTTTTTAAAACTGAGCCAGGTTGAAAAAAAAAAACAAAAAAAACTGAGCCAGGTTGTAAAAATCTAGGGATTTTGCACACACATACAAAGTGTTACTTGGCCCCCTACAACTCGTTCCTGGGTCTGCGCTGGGCACGGGCAGGTGTGAATTTGCGAGCTCTATGCTACATGTTTGCTAGAAGCGCCAGGAGACAGGGAGAAGGTAGTTTTATAAGAACACAATCTGTGGCTGATGAATTCTTTCTTAATAAAATTCTTTCTGACTAAAATAAATTTCCTGTAGATTCTTGAGTCATAGGAAAGTAAAATAGTCCTTCACTTTACACTAGGGGAAGCTAAGATTTAAAGAAATTCATTATTCAGAGGACTAAAATCTAAGTCCTTTAACTCTTGGTGTGTGTGTGTGTGTGTGTGTGTGTGTGTGTGTGTGTGTGTGTGTGCTCACGTGCTGTGAAAGAGGCAGGGAGAGGGAAGGGAGGGGAGGAAGAGTGGGAGAGAGATTTGCAGAGAGATAAGAGAGAAGGTTATATTGACAGAATGTAGAGCAAACCTTTTCTCTTCTGATATAACATTTTTGTTAGTCTGAAGAATAGAAATTTCCACCACCACCACCACCACCACCCCTGGAATTATAAAAAGGAAGTATTTATTGTTCCCTTCATCTGATCCCTCCCTCCCCTCCTAGAGTGGGGAAATAATAGTATCTGATTGGTGAGATTGGGAAGATGGGATCTGATGGTGATTTAGCGCAGTCCGTTGGGCTTGCTTCTGGGGCACTGGCCTTTCCCCTAGCCAAGGGCTCCTTGCATGGAGTAGCCTTGTGGAGACAGGAGTGGATGTCCACCTCTCTCTGCCTGCACTCCTGGGGCCCAGCACACTTCTCTTGCAGCTGGTGGGGGTCAGTTTTCTGTGTTCCGTGCTGCTCCTCTTCAGTGGATCCGAGGATCCAGGCTCAGGAGCAGACACCAGGGAACTATATTGTGGTCATAGGTCCAAGCCATACCCTCCAGCCCACTGTTACCAATAATAAGGGTGACATGCTAGCTAACAACTTGTTTCTGAGCCTCCTTCTCAATTCGTTCATAATGCAAAGAAAAAAAGGGGGTGTTTCTAAATAGCACATGATAGGGATCTCAAAAGGGACCACAGCCAGACTTCTGCTCTATGGGTTCATCTAGAATCAAGGAACAGGAGCAGCTCAGGGAAGATGACCTTCAGAAGCAAGGTCAGATTCCGCTTTGGACGAGCTGGTGTAGACCACATCCCACATCCTAATTCATTGGTGTTTATCAGTGGTTATTACCACAGGCTGTTAGTCTTGGACCAGTTATGCCCCTGCGTGTGGGAATTATAACCAGTTCACCCAACAAACAGGGGGTATGGCCCTCTGTAGCACGCATACTATGGTTGACCAGTTGGCTGCTGTTCTGCTCTTGTTGGCATCCGTCCAGTTTTTTTTCTGTTCTGTTTCCACAAAGAGAGGGAGGAAACTATGAATGGATTTTCAGGCCAGATAAGAGACCAGATCCCTCTGTACATGAGTCACTTCCAGAGACCAACCTCTTCAGTTCCCGGAGAGGATCAGAAACCATTAGATCTGTTTAACGGCAGGGTGTTTTAGAGACAGCCCCATTCATTCCAGTGCTCAGGCTAATGGGTTCATTGGCTTCAAGATTTCTTGCTCCCTGCCAGTCCTTTGTGTTGAAAAGATACCTTTAAAATACCTCACCTCAAAAATTCATATGAATGAATGTATCTGGGGAAGATGGGACTCTACTCTGAGTATGAGTTATCTCTTAATTGCCAATTGTGACACAACCATTGGCTTCATCTAGAATGTCCCCACCATTCACATGGAAAATTGATTTGCTCACCTTGCTTTTACTTCCTTTCTCCAATGGTAGCCATTTGGAGAGGCATGCTCTCACTTACACGGACAACCACATATTGTGTGATTCATTTATGTAAGGTGTCCAGGAAAGGTAAATCCACAGAGACAAAAAGTGGATTGAACTCTAGGGAATTCTAGTTCTTGAAACTCTAGTTCTAGAAACGTCTCATATTGGTAACTTGCTTGAGGGGATACATTTTACAGGTTTCTTTTCCTTCCCTTCCCTGCCTCAATGTCCTTCCCCTTCCTTCTGGAGTTTTCTGGGGTCTCCAACCAAATATAGTATTTCTATCTATCTACATCTTTACCTCAGAGTCTACTTTTAGAGTAACCCTGCTAGAGAGTATATATTAGAAGTTATTAAGTAGTAGTTGAGTTGAGCACACACACAACTAGTACTTGAACAATTTAAATTCAAGTTAAGATTTTGAGGTATGATTGCCTGGGTTAGAGTCTTGCCCCTGCCATATTACTCATGTCACTCTGCCTAAGTCCCTTAACCCTCAAGTCTCCTATTGCTCATCTGTCACGTCAGGGTAACCACAGTGTCTGTGTTGTAGGGACAGTGTGAGGATCCGAAGCAGTAGTGCAGCTGGAGCTCTTTGCAGAGGAACTGGCACATACGAACTGTGTAATAACATGTAATTATATGTGATTTTATGGGGTGATGACTGGTCCATCAAACAATCATGAACATTTGAACCTGAAAAGAAAGGGTTGGTTGGATTTCCTGGGGCTTATTCATAAAGTGTGCCTTGGTAGCCAAGAGCATAAAGCTTTGGGCTTATTGCTTGGGTGACAGCTGTATCAGCCCCTCCAAATGACACCAGCCATTCTGGGACTGGGCAGAAAGTGGAACAGACAATGGCTTATCTTGTCTTGATGAACATACTGGATCGAATACATTGCCAGAGAAACCCATTTAACTAAAGTCATCATCAAGAATTAGTGGAATTAGTTTTATGATCTTCTAAAAAGAAGTGGGTGCTGTTGCATTTTAACGGGTTGAGCCTGGATCGCTCATTGGATAGACAGGCAGTCCTGCTGTGGCTGATGGTAGACTTTGAAAAGTTATTCCCTGCCTGTAGCCTAGGTCCTCATCCGTAAGACGGAAATAGAAATGCTTACCTCTGAGAGGTATCCTGAAGATTATCTGCCTCATTTCATGGGAAGAGAACTGTACAAGGTCCAGCTGGTAGCAGATGGTCAGCATTCATTCTTTTTTTAACTCCTCAGTTAATGCTCCTCCGGTGATGCTAAGTTGGGTAGGAATTTGGTTCCTTCAACCTGTAGGAAATAGAGCATGTATCAGAGCTTAAGTGGCCATCATTAAATTGGCAGCAGTCATCCAACTGACCTGGCAAATGCGTGGCACACACACCACCATTCCCCCTTTTGCAGTAATGGCAGACATTACTAATCGATCATTGCTCTTTTCATTTGAGTTTGGATACCATCCCAGAATCTTTTCCAGCAGAGCACTCTATGCCACCACTACCAACTGATGAAAATTTTGTGTGCAAGTTGAAGGTTATTTGCCAACTTCTGGTGTAACCTTGAAAATAATAGAGCACAAATTCTGGTGCTCATTAAATACTGAATAAGTAGGTGACTAAGAATAAATTCAGTGAGATTATTTAATAGTACTATCGCCTATGTCTTTACTAGCAATCTGGTTCAGAGATCAAGCAATGTGGATCTTTCCTTATTGACGGAAAGTCTTAGAGAACACCTGGAATGCTCATAATTATAGTTCTGAAGGAACCTCCTCAAAAGACCTATATATTGCTATGATCTTATCTTGGGAGATTCTGTCTTCTTCGGTTATAGTGTTTCTGCCCAGCACTGGTCGCACAGAAACTTCCCAGAAGTCTAAGTTCTCTGAAGAGCTCTTCTGGCAACGAAGGAGAAATCCTTAATTGGTAGAACATAGCCAACTATTTTCTAACCAGGAGGCACATCTCAAAACTGTATGTAGGAGGGCTGCTAGTGAACTGTAATGCTGAGGCTGGTGGCGATCTCCTTAGGAAATTGGTTTTAGCCGTAGGAATGACTGCTCTTTTAGAGCAAAAAGACCAGCATGTGACATCCAGTCTGCAATTCCAAATGGCCCCTGCTATTAGTCACCACAAGACGGATTCATGGTCCAATCTTTGCTTTTTTCTATTATAAATATAAAAGTATTGATTATATTTATACAGTTATGAAAATGAAACACATTTATCATAAATGCAGAAAGTCTGAAAGAAGGAAACAAAATCACCCATGGGCGCCTGGGTGACTTAGTTGGTCAAGCTGCATGGTTTTGGCTCCGGTCATGATCTCAGGCTTGTGAGATGGAGCCCCGTGGTGGGCTCCATGCCCAGCACTGAGTCTGCTTGAAATTCTCTCTCCGACCCTCCCCCACTCACACACATGCTTTCTCTCTCTCTCTCTCACTCTCTCTCAGTGAATAAAAATCTTTTTAAAAATCATAGATTCACCATTCAAAGATAGCGAGTGTTTAAATCTGGGATATTTCTGGGTGCCTGGATGCCTCAAGTCAGTTGGACATCTGCCTTCTGCTCAGGTCATGATCCTAAGGTCGGGGGATTGAGCCTTGCCTTGGGCATCCTGCTCAGCACTGGGTCTGCTTTTCCCTCTTCATCTCCTCCTGCTTGTTCTCTCTCTTTCTTTTTCTCTCTCTCTCAAATAAATAAAATCTTAAAAAAAATAAAATAAAATGTGGGGTATTTTCATTTTGTCATTTTCAGTGCATATTTTAGCATAATTATGCTTCTACATTAAACGCAAATATTTTATGTCTTGAAGGTTTTCTTTTAATTTAACTTTATAACACAGCATTTCTCCATGTTTTTGCAAACTCTCCATATACATCTTTTTTTTTTTTTTAAAGATTTTATGTATTTTAGAGAGAGAATGTGAACAGAGGGAGGGGCAGAGAGAATCTCAAGCAGACTCTGTGTTGACTCTGTGGAGCCTGACATGGGGCTTGATCTCACAACCCTGAGATCATGACCTGAGCCACCCAGATGCCCTTTCCCATATATATTTTAGTCATTGCATAAGCATTCCAATAAATGAGTATGTTATAATTTACTTAACTATTAGCTGATACTGTTCCAAGTTAAGTAGTTTCTAATGTTTTGCTCTTGTAGAGAGGCTCTGATGACTATAATTGCATATGAAGTTTTTTTCTGCATATACGTGTTTCCTTGGAACACTTGACTTGATTCCAAATCCCTCTCTGTCATAGAGGTATAAAATATACAAGTCGCTGAAGTAGACCCATCTCAAGTGTAGAGCTCATCTAATTTTTATACATGTATCCCTAGTGTACAGCTATCCAGATAAGGTCTAGAACATTCCCAACATCCCAGAAGGCACCTACAGGTTTCTTCTCTGGCACAATTGTAAACAAAAATGTGCACTTTGCAGACTAAAAAGAAACATGTCTTTCTTTGCCCTAAAAAATCAGTAGTTTCTTTTTTTTTTTAAGATTTTTATTTATTTGACAGAGAGAAACACAGCCAGAGAGGGAACACAAGCAAGGGGAATGAGAGAGGGAGAAGCAGGCTTCCCGCCGTGCAGGCAGCCCGATGTGGGACTCGATCCCAGGTCTCCAGGATCATGACCTGAGCCAAAGGCAGTCACTTAACCAACTGAGCCACCCATGCACCCCAAATCAGTAGTTTCTTTACTGACCCAGAATGCTCTCCCTGTGTTAGATTATAGTAATATATTATTATATTACCACTGTGGAAGGAAGGACCCTCCCAGAGAAGACTGCTCAGAGGCGTTTCCACTGTCTTTGAAGATTTCTTTTCATTTTTTAAAATAATTGATACACCCAACGTGGGGCTTGAAACTGCAACCCCAACGTGAAGAACTATATGCTCTACCAACTGAGCCTGCCAGGTGCCCCTCGATGTTCTTTGAGAGGAAGTCGGAGGAGTACTATTCAAACTCTACAAATCTCCTTTAGTCCTTTCATCTGTCCTTGGCACACTGATTAGAAAATTTAAAGATACTGTAGGTTTTCTCTTCAGTTTAATAAAAAAAAAACTTTGGGAGAAGCCAGCAATTTACTTTCTAGCAACGGTGGAATTTTACATAATTAGTTTGTTAATATCCACTTACTGTGGATAATAGCATGAATGTTAAAATTTAAAAAATGTGTAAATGCATATTAGTAAAAACCATAATGAATAAAAATAAACACACAGGTTAGGCTGTTCTAAGATTCTTTCTCTGCTCTAATCCTATGCACCATCATCGTTGTCCTCCCCATCATATTTATTGAGGGTCTACCATGTCCCAGGGATCACCTAAATTCTTTATTTACGGGGCACCTGGATGGCTCAGTCGGTTAAGCGACTGCCTTCGGCTCAGGTCATGATCCCGGAGACCCGGGATGGAGTCCCACATCGGGCTCCCTGCTGGGCGGGAAGCCTGCTTCTCCCTCTCTCGCTCCCCCTGCTTGTGTTCCCTCTCTGGCTGTGTTTCTCTCTGTCCAAAAAAAAAAAAAAAAAAAACTTTAGGAAAAAATTCTTTATATACAACACTTGGTTTAATTCTCACAGTTGCTCCCCTTCCCATTTTACAGAGAAGGAAACTGAGGCTGTGTGCCACAGAGGGAGTAGGTATTGGGACTGGGATGTGAACTCAAGGTGGCCTACCTCCAGAGCCTCTGTGAGGGGAACGCACACTCAAAATTACAGGTGATGTCAGTTTACTGATCTCGCCTTCAGAGTGCTGACAGTTGACCTATTTGACATGGTATATGCCAATTCTAGAAAAAAAATCCTGTATTTTATATCCTTGGTGAGGCTGTATGTCTTGCACAGTTAAACAAATACGGGTTTAGTGGCATGAGTATTTGTAATGGGTTTATTGAGATACAGCTTACCTACTGTAAACATTCCCGTTTTGATGTGTTTACAGATATGCAGCCATTACCATAATCTAATTTAAGAACATTTCCATCAACCCCCAAAGAAATTATGTACTCATTATCCTTCACTCCCCTTTTCCCCCTCCTCCCAGCCTCCAGGAACCACTGAGCTTCTTTCTATCACAATGGATTTGCTTATTCTGGACATTCCAAGTAAGTGAAATTATACAGTAGATGTGGTCTTTTGTGTCTGGCTTCTTTCTTGAGCATGTTTTCGGGACCCATTCATGTGAAAGCGTAAGTCAGTACTTCATTCCTTTATGTTGCTAAATAGCTGTTCATTGTGCCACTAATGTTTTCACATCTTTCTCTCTCATTCCTTCCCAGTTATAAGACTAAAATTTGTTCAAAACTGCCTTCCTCTTTCTGAAGCCAAGCCCTGCTAACCTTCTTTTCCTCCTTTTCTTGGTCATTCTTAGAGTTGCTTTCTCCTTCCCTTCTCGGTCTCCTCTGATGTTTTCAGTGTTTTGTTTTATTTATAGTCAGGACTCTAACCCATCTGGAGTTTCCTTGTACATGATATAAGATAAGAGCCCAACATTATTTTCTTCCAGTGGAAATTTAGTTAAGCCAGCAACATATTTTAAATAAACCCTGTTAACCCTGCTGGATTCAAATATCACCTTTGTTATATATTTAGTTCCCTGCAAGAGATGTAAGTGATCTTTTTTTTTTCTATTCCTAAACTGGCAATAGCATATTTTTCTATGCTTATATTTGACTTTGTGGTATATTCTGATATAAGTTAAGGGAAGCATATCTCTGCCATTTATTTATTTATTGGCTAATAAAATGGACCCTAAAATGGGCATTTCTTTTTCTATTTGTTTAATCCAATCTCCTTTCCCTCCCCTTAGCATTGAAAGCAGACTGCTCATATTCTAATCGATGCTGGGATTTTTAGTTAATTTTATTAATTTGGAGAAGGCGTCCATTTTATATCAGTCTTCCCACACAAGAACATAGTGTTTATTTTCATTTTTACAGATCTTGTTTTATGAAATTCGGTGAGATTTTGAAGATCATTTTTAAAATAGTTTTCTCTTTGTAATTTCTGAATCTTTCTTCTTAAGTTATTTCTTAGTTGGTGCTGTTGTGATTGGGATATTTTTTCCAGAGTCCTGAGTGCTAACCATGGCACTGTGGCTAGGATATTCTTCCCATCCAATTTCTCTCCATATCTGTTTCACACTCATTATTGTTCATATGTGGACAAGCTGTTCATATTGTATAATTTTATTGTTTCCAGTCACCTTACAAATGCTCCTCTTGATTCTCCGAAGATTTTTGTTTTGTTCTTTTATTTTTTACTAGAGCCCATTAGTTTCCCTTAGTACATACACAGAGCAAGCTATCAGGAAAAAAGAGAGTTTGAGTTCACTTCCAGATAAGAACTGATTCTTTTATTTTCTCATCTTAATGAATTTTAAGAGCTCCTGAAATTATTTGAACATTTTAAAGTTTTACCATTTTAAAACAAATTTTTCTGTTCAATGGCCTTCATTATATTTAGGTGGATTCTTCCTATTAATGTTTTAGTTGTGACTTGTCAGGAATGACTGCCAAATTGAATCAAAAGCCTTCTCAGCTTCCCCTCTAATATACTGATGTAATCAGTGCATTATGTTGATACTATCCCTGGTTCAAACCAGCCTCAAATTCCTGGAATAAACTCTTCCTGGTCATAGCACTTTACTCCTTTGATGCTAGTAATTTAGTCAAAAGATTTGTCATTTGTCTTTCTTCATAAATAAATGACAGAGCTTTCTTTTCTGGTACTGTCTTCAGAACTTGTTTTTAAAATAATTGAAAGGATTCTCATTACTTCCTCTGGAAGAGGTTACCTACCCTGGCTTACACATGAGAACCTTCTGGAGGTCGACACCTGGCACAACCCAGACCAGTTGAAGAGGAGTATCTAGGGGTGAGGTTTGAACATCATGAGATAAAACAAAAACAAAACAAAACAAAAATTTGTCTGGTGATTCAGCCAAGTCTAAAAACCAGTGTTATGATTTGGAACTGTTTAAATAATACTGGAGTGAGGCGCCTGGGTGGCCCAGTCAGTTAAACATTGGATCCCTGATCTCGGCTCAGGTCATGATCTCAGGGTCATGGGATCTAGTCCCTCATGCCTAGCGCGAAGCCTGCTTGAGATTTTCTTTCTCCCCTCCCGCTCCCCCTCTGCTTTCTTGCTCTCACTCAAAAAAAAAAACTTGGAGCAATCTGTTGTTGTTATTGTTGTTGTTGTTTTTTCTTAAATAAGATGAGTAGAGAACTCAGCATTGAACGTCTTTGACCTGGGAATCTTTTTTTTTTTCTTTTTTTAAAGATTTTATTTATTTGACAGAGAGAAACACAGGCAGAGAGGGAACACAAGCAGGGGGAGTGAGAGAGGGAGAAGCAGGCTCCCCGCCGAGCAGGCAGACTGATGTGGGGCTTGATGCTGGGTCTCCGGGATCATGACCTGAGCCGAAGGCAGTCGCTTAACCAACTGAGCCACCCAGGCGCCACCCTAGGAATCTTTTTTAATGTGTAATCTTTCATTTCTTTGGTAACTGGTGTCTTCAAGTATGTTTACTTTCCTTGTGTCATTTTAAGTATTTTTTTCAATAAATTAGCCATTTCATTGTGGTTATCAAATGTATTGCCATAGAATTGCATGTGGTATTCTCTTCTGTTTTTCTTCTCTTCTGTAACTTCAGTTAAGCCTTCTTTTTGATAGAACTGTCTTTTCTGTTTTCTTGAAGCAGATTTGCTGGGAGGTTTCATCAACATAGGGATTCAGTGTTTGTGTATGTTACAAAATGATCACCACGATTAGTCTGGTTAACACCCGTCCCCATACATACTGACAAAGGTTGTCTTCTTGTGATAAGAACTTTTAAGATCTTTTTTCTTTTTTAAAGCAACTTCCATATATGCAATGTTAGCACAGGCACTGTGCTGTGTGTCACCTCTCCAGGACTCACTGACTTTATTACCGGAAGTTTGTACCTTTTGCCCCCTTCTCCCAGTCTGGTATTTTCAAAAATGAGCTTTTGAGTTTATTTTCCCTTCTGCTGCTTATGCTTTCTATTCCATTACTTTCAGATTCTATTGTCATTAATTTTCCATTTGGAATTTCTTTGAGTTTATTTTGTTCATATTCTAACCTCCTGGGGTTTATAACCATTTCCCTTGTTGTTTTATTAGTCATTCTTTATAATGAAAGCACTGAAGTCTATTAATTTTCCTCTGACTACAGCTTTTGTTATATTCCATAAATTCTATTACAGAGTGTTCTTTTATTTATTGCTTTTAAAAAAGATTGGATTTTGTTGTCTAGAATTATGTTTCTCAATTTTTAAGTTATAAAAAAGGTATTTCTAACATTATCAAACCATTATCAGAATTTGGCTTGAGCAAAATATTTTATTTTGTTTCTCGAGACTTTCTTTTTATGTCCATTGCATATAACAGATTTCATGGATATTAGAAAATATATTTATTTTCTGTTAAGGTAAGCTTGTTTCTGTATACATCTATTAAATTGAGTTTTTAGGTTTCACAATGCAATTTCTCTATGCCTTATTTTTATTTCTATTTATCTGCTGACATGGAAAACGAGTGTATTGATTTCTTCAAATATATATGTATTTATTTTACCAAGTTCCCATTGTTTTACTAATAGTTTTCAATTTTTTTACACTATGCTTTGCACGATTCCAAATGTTTGTTTTTTGTGTTTGTTTGTTTGTTTGTTTGTTTTACCATTAAATCATTTATTTAAGCTTTATGACAGTCCTAGAGGAGGGCAAGATGTCCTCCCAGGAGGAGCAGAGATGGGAAACAACTTGCCAAGTCCCCAGAGTTAGTACCAAATAGATGCAGGGTTCTGTTTCTGTAGTTACAGGCAGTGGCTCCCAGGGGAGCACCAGACTCACGCCAGGACCGTGATCACCTTTCACTGAGATGTTTCTGGACTAGGACTGAAAAAGCAGTTCCTTCATTGATCCATCACGATTCAGTTGAACACCTTATAGGTGCCTGGTACTTAGTGCTGAGTGTAGGGCAGCACACGAAACAGACAGAACCTGCTGTAGTGGAGCTTGTGATCGAGTGGCATGAGACAGACATGAATCAACAGCTGTGATCAGTGATATATTTATGAAGGGTAACCAGTGCCACAGGAAACGACAGAGCCATGTCCAGTCAGGAAGGCCGGCAGGGGCCTGGTCATGTGGGATGGGAGTTGCTCACGAGCCGGGAGGGATGAGACTCTTAAGAGCAGCTTCAGAGCATGTGAAGTCTGGTGGGTGATGGGGGGCACAGAGCAGGTGGGAGACCATGAATTAACAACTCTTTTGAAGCCTTGCTGGTAAGGGAACAGAAACATGGGGTAGATGCTAGAGAAGGAAGGGGGGCCAAGAGAGTTCTGTTTGTGTTTGTTTTCAAGCAGAGAAGTAGCAGTAAGTTTAGATCGTGGAGGGAACAATGAGTCCAGAGGAGAGAGAGAGGGAGAGTTGGAATAGTCTTGTGGGCCAGCGGAGGAGGGGGCCTTAGGCTGGAGCCTGGGTGGTATGTCAGCCACAAGTCACTCAGCCCCAGAGCAGGGGAGTGGGGAAATGACGTTAAGGGAGCTTTGGGCAACTCTCATATGCCTGCGTCCTCCCTTCTGAGCCACCTAAGGGGCAAGGTCATCCAGCAAGTGGGCAAGAAGAGGAGCACCAGGAATGGGAGAAGGGTGCGAAACACGCAGCATCAGCTGCTGGAGGGCGCCTGGAACAGCAAAAGGTGCACTTGCCAAGCAGCACTGAGGCTCCACTTGAGGCCCATGGTTGAGAGGGAGATTCTCTCCCTTTGTGCTGGCTGTGGGACATGACACTCAGGAACTGTGGGGGCTGTGTTTCTGAAATAAGGAGGGCATTGATCTGCTATGAGAGACAATTACTCAGGCATCTGGAGAGGAGCAGAGGCAAAAGATGCAGGGCCTGACTGGTGTGTTGGGGTCTCTGGTTCCAGCTCTTCCCAAAGCCTATCTCTGTCCTTGACCTTCTCTCAAAGAAATAGTTCAATTTCACCATGCACTTCAGCAGATCAGATAGAGAAGTAAAAACCCAGCTAGAGTGGCTTCAATCAGTGGGAGGTTCATTCTCAGCTTTGAAAAGAAGTCCAAGGGTAGGCCATAGACGACTGATGAGAAAGCATCAGGGACCTATACTCCTTCTGTCCTTCTGGCTCATCATTTCTAGCACTGGCTTCTGTCCTCATGGACACAAAATGGCTGCTGGAGTTCCAGCTATCCTTCCTAGATTTCAGACAAAAAGGGCATTTGTCCCAACTGATTTAGCACCCTCTCCCAAAGGATTTCTTGGAATCTTCACAATGATGTCTACTGTTCTTTCTTAGATCACCCTCAACTACAGGGAAACTAGGAGCCACTGCTTTGTTTGGGCACACCATCACCCTAAATAAATCAAGATTCTTTATCAAGCAAGAAGGGAACACTGGGTGTTTGGTAGGCAGCTAGCAGACTCCAGCATATTTGATATGCTTCCAATAAACTCCCTTTTCCCTGAAGTCTTTTTGGAATGGATTCCTGAAGTTTACAAGCAAAAGGTGCTTGGAAGATACTGAAGAATCACAGTAGCTAAAATACAGGTTGAAATGGGGGTGGAGAACAGAGTCCATGAGCAAGACAGGAGAGGAGTTTGTGGGGACAAGGCTGAACCTACCAACGCAAAGATAGAGGGGCTAGGTGGAAACGTCTGTAACACGGAGAACCTTTGAGAGGGCTCAGGGGCAAGTTTGTAAAATAGAAGGCTATTTGGACCAAAAATACTTGATCTAATGCAGCAGGTGCCCTCAATCTTTTTTTTTCTCCTCTCCTCTCCTCTCCTCTCCTCTCCTCTCCTCTCCTCTTCTCTCTTCTCCTTTCCTTTTTCTTTTCCCTTCTCTTTCCTCTCTTTCCCTTCTCTTTCTTTCCTCTCTTTCCCTTCTCTTTCTTTCCTTTTCTTTCTTTCTTTCCTCTTCTTTCTTTCCTCTTCTTTCTTTCTTTCTTTCTTTCTTTCTTTCATTCATTCATTCATTCTCCTTCCTTCCTTCCTTCCTTCCTTCCTTCCTTCCTTCCTTCCTTCCTTTCTTTTTCCCTTTGGATGGTATCTTCTTAAGTTTTCCCTTTTTGTTCCAGACTTTTCTTCTGACCCATTCCCAATTGCCTGTCACACCAGCCAGCAGCTGAGTTTTTATTAACCAGGGTTTAGGAAAATCCAAAGGTGTACAGAACAACTACTGCCAATTAAGCAGCATTATTCTTTTATCCATCTCAATGGCACATATATGCACTTGGAGAAAATAGATCTACCGTTATTTATTCACCGGACAGGTGATCCTTGGTGCTTGAAAGGAATCAGACTCCTCTGGAAGTCGGGTTTTGTAGATAGTGCGTGAGACCCTTCAGTGGCATTCCCTCTGTGAGGTCCCTCTGCCCAGCCTTCTTTACTCGTGTACATATTTACTTACGGGTCTCGGCCCTTGTGCCCCCGCACTAGAGCGGAAGCTCTGTGAAGTCAAGGATCGGCTGTGTCTTACTCATGGTTACCTCCTCAGCAGGAGCACTGTCCTGGGCATCGAGGAGGTTCTCAGTAAATATTTGGGGACCATTATTTGTCAACGTCTTGAACACAGGGGTTGGTATTGAGTGAGAGCTCATCATCGTCACAGCCTGTGGTCCCAGGGACCATGTTGGGCACCACGGACACACACAAGAAATATTTATTTTAAAAAAAACGCCTGCCAAAGTCGTCTACTGACTGGCCCCAGAGTGGGTCCTTTCCCCAAAGGTCACAGCATTGGAGGGTAGTCTAAAGGCAGGGAAGCCACAGGGGTCCAGTGCTGGCACTGGGCAAGCTCACATAATCCGTGCGCAGTGTGGTGGTCTCTGGTCTCCACCTGTCCTCCTTCTTCAGCCTGTGTGTCCCCCATCATCCATCCACCCCAGCACCGCCCCCCACAGGCTGCCCTTGCAAATGAATGGGGGTACCTTCTGCGCAGGGTGGGTGCCAGCTCCTCTTAGGACTCCTGCTTCTCCTTGCTGTCTCAGAGCTTTACAGGAAAGTATGCCGGCAGAGGAAAGTTATTTGCTACCTAGAGCTCCCTCTGCTGATACACGGGGTGGAGTCATCCCAGAACGGCAGGCAGCCTGTGTCAGAACGCAGCTGGGTGTCTGGCAGGACGTGTCTTTTACCCGTCTCTGCTCCGATCAGAGGCTGTTTCCTTCTTTTGGGTGGAGTGGGCGGGCAGGGTACAGGTGATGCATGTCTGTGGCCTCGTGGGCTGGGGGTGACAGGCGTTGGGAGGCGGAGGGCCGCGGCTTCCGGCATCCTAGCTCCTCTGATCTCCCCCTGCCCGGGAATCCTTGTGCTTCCACGCGCTTGTCTGAGAGAACCAGAGATTCCTAGCGATGCGACGGTGTTCTGTGCGTCACGCTCCCACTGACGCTGCCGAACAGGGGGCCCATGTTTATGACTTCTGGTTGATGCTGAAGTGAAACCGAAGGGGGGGGGGTTTACATTTTTTAAGAGCAAAGTCAGGGTCAAAACAGAGCCTGCGTAAAAACAGCCTCTAGGAAACCAAAAAGAAACAGACACGTTAAGATTAAGGCAGATTAAGATTAAAATACAACAACAACACGCATTTGACTACATGTGACTCTTTGGCTGAAGTTTATTTAAATTCAGAAGAAGGCATGTCAGGCCGTAGCTCTCTGGTACCTTCTGTCGGGAGTACTTGAGAGAAGGGGAGAGCCTTTCCCTACAGACCACAGCCTGGCTAACCTTCCATCAATACTGATGCTGGCCAGCGCCAACAGTTTGTACAAAATATACGGCACTTTGTTTTATACCCTACCCTGATCCCATGCCCTGCAGCAGCCTTAAGATGTAAGCTTTATTTTTCTTCACCTTTCACAGACTAGAAAACTGAGTTTCGGTAATATTAAGCAACTTGCCTAAACTCACACAATTAAAAAAGCTGCCAAGATGGTGATGGGTTCGGGGTGCCTGGGTGGCTCAGTTGGTTAAGCGACTGCCTTCGGCTCAGGTCATGATCCTGGAGACCCGGGATCGAGTCCCACATCGGGCTACCTGCTCGGCGGGAAGCCTGCTTCTCCCTCTTTCACTCCCTGCTTGTGTTCCCTCTCTGGCTGTGTTTCTCTCTGTCAAATAAATAAAATCTTTAAAAAAAAAAAAAAAGATGGTGATGGGTTCTGCCAACTTGTAAGCTCCAGTCTACTAGCTGGTGTTCATTCTAGGCCGGAGATTTACTGCATGTCCTGCACTATGCAGGGTGCCCGAGACAGAGAGGACCTTGCCCTTGGGGGTACTGGGAGCCTTTTATCAAACTGGAGGGCTAGATTTAATGCCACTTCCTCCAGGCAGCCTTCCCTGACTACCCTTTCCCACCCTCTGATATCTTTGGATCCTCATGATTGACACTGCCCTACTGTTATTGACGAAATGAACAATACCTTTTATGGAGTATTTACTATGTTCCAGTATCTGTAGAAGAACCCTTTACGTGGGTTATCTCATTTAATCTGTATAAGAAATCTATGAGAAAGGCCCTATTATTATCCCTCCATTTTACAGATGAGGAAACCCAGACATAAGGAACTTAACTGATGCTGAAAGTCTCAGATTAAAAGCCGCAGAGCTAGCCATCTGTCTCATAGCTCCTTGAGGGTGAAGACCATTCTTCCCTGACTTCTCTCCTAGCTCCTAGCTTTGCACTGGGCACACCCGAGAGCTCAGAACTCCTTGCTTACGATCTTCTCTCCCCTCATTTGAAAGTGATGAGCAAACAAGATTTGGGGCTGGGGATGTGGAGGGAATCCCACACTTCCTTAGAGCTCTGGCTCTCAGTTAATGTGAGAGTAGGAGCCGTATTTAAAAAGGAAAAATCCTTAGGGAATCTTCTTCATATCTATTTTTCTCTTGCCCAGCATGGTTCCTGGCGCATAATAGGGTCCAATACATCTGTGTTGAATGACTGAATGAGCTTTAAAAATTCTAAAGAGACTTGCTGTTGTTGCCACGGCTGCTGCTGCTCATGACTCCAGCCCCATCAGGCTCCGTGCGGATGTTCGAGGTGTTCTCCGTCTGTCTCAGGGCAGGAGGAATAATCTCGGCGACCCTAGGAGCTTGCCTTCCTGCTCTTCTATCTCAGGTGATTTTTCATCCTAAAAACCTCACATAAGCTGTTTATGGCATCCATAACCTGCTCGGAGCTTTTCAACCTCTTTCTCGCGTGGCTTTTTATGAGTTGAGCTAAACAAACAACTCTCTCTCTCTCTTTCTCTCTCTCCAGGGACTTGGGGGCCTGGATCCTTAACCTCACTCTTTTAGCCGGTGGCCCCCAAGGGAGCTGAACCAGAGCCTGGGCCCCAGAGGACCATGGTTAAACGTGTCATGTGCAGGAAGCAGATAACATCATTGTTGCTTAGAGGAAAAAACGCAGCAGAGACCTTGAAGCAAAGATGGTCTGGAGGGCGTGGATGCCAGGAGTCTCCAGGGCAGCCTCTGCTGGGATTGAGAAGCTCTGTTTAGACACTGAGGAAGTGTTCTGGGGACATGACATGATGATCTTGGGGACCATCTCATCCAGTCTGTCGTTTGGCCTTAAAGAAACCAAAGTCCTTGGAGGGGAGTGACTTGCCCAAGGTCACGTAGCATCAAAGTGGCCCCATGGACTAGATAATGGTGCCTGCCTCCCCTGTACCTGTTCTTTCCTTCCTTCCCATAAGACCCTGGTGCCTGTAGGACATCCAGGTGGTTGCAGGGACACTGGCTGTTCCCCAGAGCCAACAGTGGTGTATGGGACCTCTGCCAAGCCGGTCAGCGTATTCTGTGTTCCTGGCTACCTTGCTTGCCTAATTAGGGGTGACCTATGACCTAAAGCTGCTTCATTCAGAGAGCAGCTCTGCACTTTTGAGGAGAATGCTGAGAAATACTGACCCTCCTTCCTCTGGGCTAGAAACGAACAGAAAATACAAGCAATCTCAGCAGTTGGTGCCAGGTTGTGATGTGAAGAGAGAGTCTCAGAATGGAACAGACCCTTTCAAAGACAGAGAGGAGAGATGGAAGGAAAAGGAATGCGAAGTCATAGTTATGAGTTGTTGGATCAATCCTCACCTGATATCTTCACTCTGAAGTATTCAGTTACATGATCCAGTAAACTATTTTTAAGACCGGATAGAGGTTTTATTTTTTACAACCAAAATATTCCCAAGTGATAAACAGATGACAGAAAGCCAAAGAACTTGCCTGTGTTCTTCTGTTTCACTCCAGTTGGGTGGACTGAGCCCCAAGGGACTGCCCCTGTGTCTGTCCACATGTCTGACCGGCCTGAAGGTCCCCTGAAGGCCGAGTCTAGTCAGCCGTGTAGAGTCCCCACTAGCTGGCAGTTTACACTCTCAGTTCAGGAAAGTGGGTTGGCTTGTGGTGTGGGTCCAGAAAGCTTTTTCCAGGTGGTCCCTACCACCCCACCCTCATGAAGCACTAGCACTTTGTGCACATCTCTAAAGTGATACTGACCTCACGGCTGTTTGATGACCAACACCTACATCTAGATCCCCCTTTGGACCCCAAGCTTGCTGAAGGGGAGAATAAGCCTCACTCACCTTGGGTCCCTGCACCTGGCCCCAGTGAGACACAAGGTTGATGTGCATGGATTCTTGATGAGTGGGTGAAATCATCTCTTTCCACTCTCTGCCTTCTTTTCTGATGGATGCTGTTTATCCCTCCACTTTTTTCTGTTTAAAAATGAGGATGAAGTTTAAATGCACAGGAGACAAGATGCAAGTTCCCCTCCTGACACTGCCCCCCCGCCCGCCCCCGCCAGTCCCCAGTCCCTGATTTACAAGCTGGGGGATTTGATCTGCTGTTGTATTCTCATATGCTAAGTCTTGTCTGGGACACCTCCTCCCCCTCTGTCCACTCTCCATGTGTTAAGGTGGCTGGGTGAGAGGACAAGAGAGAAAAAGACTGGAAAGACTGAGTCAGAGAAGGCTGGGTATGAAATCTGAGTCCGCTGGGATAGTCAGTCTGAACTCTCTTTGACAGAGAAGGCCCAGGGAGGAGTCCTCCTGGCTCAAGGTCACTGGGACAGTCCAGCCCAAATGCGAAAGAACTCCACTTTGCAAGGCAAGACCCGTTCTCCCAGGAATTAAACCCTGGGAGGGGGTTTATAGGGAGAGGAAGGCAGGCTTCAGGATGGATTGGAAGAAAGACCTAGAGGAAGGTTCAGAGGCCAGACTTTGGACCTTGAAGCCACTGAAGGTTGAGAAACTCCACTGGGTCTCCCCTTGGCACTTGCTTTCCAGCTGGGTTTGGAGTCTCTTGACTTGTTCATCCTTAGGGACCAGAGAAGTGACTCAGGCTGCAGAGGGTGGGGTGTGACTCAGAAGTCACTCATAGAGACTCATTCATAGCCTCCTCCCTGCCCCTTCAAGCCAGGGATCCAGGGACCCGCTGCGTGAGACTTTGCTGTGGTTCCGACACTCCTGATACGTTTCTCACGTCTCCACCTGCCTGGCAGTCTTTGTGCCCCTGTAACCTACCTGGACTGCAAACTCCGGGACGGGGAGCCCGCTCCACTCAGCTGCCTCGTGCTGGCTTCCCAAACGGAAGGCAGGATCTCAGGACCCCCAGATCCTCCTGACATCCCCTTGATTCCGAGCGCGCCGACCCTTACCCAAAGCTCCCCTGCTTTTCTGCCCTCGCCCCTTTTCTCCGCCGTGGAAACTGTCCCCCTCTCGCCCACCCCACTCCTACTCTTGTCGTGGGGGGTGTGCGTCCTCTCCGCTCGCCCCCACCCCCTTCCTTTCCCTCCTCCTTTTTCTTCCCTCGCTCCGCCCCCAGGCCCCGCCCCTCGCCACCCCGGCCCGCATTCCGCCGCCCCCCTCCGCCCCCGCAAGCCCCCGGCGGGCGGTCACCCCTTCCCCCAGCGGAGGGCTGTGGGGAGGGGAGCCCCGCGGGCCAGGTCCCCGCCCGCCCAGCGCGCCCCCTCCCGAGCGCGCGCGCCCCGCGGCCCCCTCCGCGGCCTCCCGCTCCCCGCCTCCCCGCCTTCCCCTCCTCCTGGTGACGTCCGGGTCCCTGCCCGTCTGAAAACTCCGCGCCGCGGCGGTGGAGGCGGCGGCGGCGGCGGCAGCGGCAGCGGAGGAGGAGCAGCGGCGAGCCGAGGCGGCGGCGGCGGCGGCCCGAGCGCGAGCCTGAGCGACAGCCGGCGGCCGCGGGAACCGCGGGGAGCGCGGGGGCGGCCCGGAGCGCCCGGGGTCCCCGCGCCCCGCTCGCCCGCCGCGCTCTGAAGATGGTGGCGGCGCCGTGCGCCCGGAGGCTGGCCCGGCGCTCGCACTCGGCGCTGCTCGCGGCGCTCACGGTGCTGCTGCTGCAGACGCTGGTCGTGTGGAATTTCAGCAGCCTCGACTCCGGGGCCGGGGAGCGCCGTGGGGGCGCAGCGGCCGGCGGCGCGGAGCAACCGCCCCCGGCCCCGGCCCCGCGCCGGGAGCGCCGGGACCTGCCCGCCGGGCCGGCTGCAGCCCGAGGCGGCGGCGGCGGAGGACGGGGGGCCCCGGCGCGGGCGCGGGGAGGCGGCCCCGGAGAACCCCGGGCACAGCAGCCGGCCAGCCGGGGGGCACTGCCCGCACGGGCGCTGGTAAGATATCCTTTCGGGTCGCGTCCTGGAGGGAGGGTGGGAAGGAGGCAGCCCCGACCCCAAGCCGCCTTGGGCCCCAGGCATCAGGCTGGGACTCCCCAAGCCTGCCGGCTCCCCATCTCCTTTCCCTGGGACCCGGGGCGGGGTCCCTGCCGAGGCCCGGGGGGCCGTTTGGGCTGCCCCTTCCCGAGTCTGTGGACTGCCCCCTTGGGGTCTGGGGAAGTTATCTCCAGAGGAGGCTCTTTGGGGTTACTGGAGCCTGGCCGGGTTCCTGTTCTCCGTCACTCTTGCTGGGCGCCCCGACTTGCACTGTGCCTGTGGGTGTTGGTGCCTCGCTCACTGTCTGAGTGTGTGGATCGTGCCCGGGATATTTAGCCGCCGTTCATGGGTGGTGCTCACAGCATCTTTTTGTTTTTTTGCTGAGGTGAGTGCGGAAAACTCAGTGCCCTGCTTGCCCTCTCCTTGTCTTCTCCTGGTCTGAGATGGGTTCTGGAATCGGTGTCCCAAATCCCCAGCCAACTCCCCGGATTCAGGCTCGAGCGCCTGGTCTTACTTTAGGTCTCCTGTCTGCCATGTCTGGCTGTCTGGACTCCTGTCTGTACCTTCTCCATCTCTAACCTTGTCTTCTCCGGGTGCCCTCTCTGACTTTCCTCACCCAGCTGTCCAGTGTCAGGGCATGGCCCCTTCTCCTAGATGGCTGTCACTGGCTCTTGGTCTTGCGCGTAGCCCATTAATGTCACCAGCTGTGTGTTTGACCCCATCATCACGACTTCGGCTCTTCTGGGTTTTCTTTGCCTTCTTTGGGTGTGAACAGTCTGAGCTCTGAAACTGGTTTTTCTGTAGATCTTCTGGGGCCATCTGGGTGTCCTCCTATCCTGTCTCCAACTTCTCGATGTCTTTCACACCTTCTCTGGGCTTCTTGATGAGCCCACTGAGCTAGGACACACAGGACAGGAGGTCAGAATCCCCACCTCTGGGCCAGGCTGTCTGTTCCCTGTGGGTGTGTGTGTCTGTCTTAAGGAATAACGATGTGCAGTGTGTCTGTCTCTGTCTTCCTCATGCCGTTTGCCCTCAGGGGTTCTCCTAGTCTTTGGGGGACATCATATACCAGGGGTTAGTTTCAGAATCCTTAGGCACTGAATGCATGTCTGTGTCGTTTGTTGCTCTGGGAGCCCTCACTTAAGATTACCTTCAGACACAGCGTGATGCTTTCTGATCTGTTAAACTTCTTTGGGATCGGTGGTGACCCTCTTTGCCAGAGTGCTGCTCTTTGTGCCTGCCCCAGGAGGTGACGTGATGGCATTTCACGTTGCTGGCTTGTTTGCGTGGGTAGCAGGTGGACATCTTTCCCTTGTTTGTGGGAAGGGGAGTGGAGGGAGATTCCTGTTGGAGAACTAGAACATTCCCAATGTCTTGTGGCCTTTTAGTTCCAGAGAAGGGTACTCCAAGACCCTGCCTTTGAACTCCTCCAGTGAATTATGATGTGTTTGGGCAGAAGTGTGGTTCAAGGTTCCTTCTGGATTTGGAGCCCTACTGGGAGGTGGAGTGCAGAGGGGGCGGGGGTCAGGACATGCACTGCTGGCGCAGAGTGGGAAAATGTGGGCTGAAGACAGCGGCATGGGGCTTCCTATACTCTTTGCATCTGGGATTCAGACAGGCACCAGGAGGTGTATCTTTGGATGCAAAGACCACCTGTTGAAATATGTGGTGAGAAGGAAGGAGCCCTGGATTTCTTCCTGGGTCCTTGACGTTCTGAGTACTCTGTCCACACCCTGTCTGTGTGTGCTCAGTTCAGTATCCTATTCTCGCACCTCCCAGCTCAGCTACAGAGGGGTTTGCAGTTGGAAAGGTAGGTGGGAGCATGCCGTGCCCTTTTTTATTCCTATTGGCATGCCCATTCCAGCAGCACAGTGGTACAGCTTTTTGAAACTCTGCTTTCATCTGCAGGCTTAATTACCATCCCGCTCCCCCTCCCCAGGTGTCAGTTTCTTCACCTTCTGTTATAGACATAGATTTTTTTTTTAATTAATTTTTTGGGGATCCTCCCTTCTCTGAGGGTGTCTGCTGCACTGTTGTGATTGTGAACTGTTTTGTCCCCTGCATTTGTATTTTATCTGCTTGTCTGTCTCCTCTCTTTTCCCTGCCCCACATTTACCCCCATGCCCTGCTAGATCCTGGAATCACAGTGCAGACATGCTGGAGGGATCTGGGGCTCTGTCCTCCTCTAGCTGAGCCCACCCAGCCGCTGCCCTTCCGTGGAGCTCAAGGAGACCAGAAGGGGGCAGGCTGTTCCCAAAGTCCAACAACATGCCTGAGCTTGGGCTGCCTGCTGGGAGAGGACCAGACCTTTTCGCAAGCCACTCAGGCCCTTGCAACATGTGGCTTATTGATAGACCCTGTCGGGGCTGCTAGCATGATGGCTTGGAGAGAGATTCAGGAGTGGGACTTAAAAAAAAAATCCCTGTGATTTTCCAGATGGCTCTCTCAAAGAGCTGGTGAGACACATGCTTGGGACATGATGCTTCATCTTTGTGCTCTCTTGAGACTGGGGTGGAGTGGGGGGGGGGGCAGGTGCAATTCTTGCAGGCAAAGGGAATCTGTGGCCCCGTTGGTGATGGTGCTAGTGCTGGTGGGTGTGTCCCAAAGAGTGTCCAGCAGACACTGTGTCCAGAGCGTTTTCTAAGCAAGACCTTGCTGCTTCCTTGTGCCCACCATCCCAGAGCCTCTGCACTTGACACCTCTTATGTTTGGGGAGCTGCACCCCAGTGGAGGGACCTGATTGTATATTTGGTACATTTGAAGGAGCCAAGAAGAAACATGCAATTTCTCAAGCAGACAGAGTCAGAGACAGCATGAGGATATTAACAAGATGGGCATATCTATGAAAGATTTGCAAGCTCTTGTTTCCCTCTCTGCCTCTTCCAAAGCTCTTAAATATTAGAATTATCGGGTGGATTGGAGCAGAGTTGCGGCTGAGACACCGAGTCCTTCGCTGGGTCTCCTGTAAGCTGTGGATTTGACCATCATCTCAGACTTCAAGA
Source organism: Spilogale gracilis (assembly GCA_004023965.1). Lineage (NCBI taxonomy): Eukaryota > Metazoa > Chordata > Mammalia > Carnivora > Mephitidae > Spilogale > Spilogale gracilis. The sequence goes on from PITA01004701.1 coordinate 72,276, forward strand.
AACAGATGGGCTCACTTCTAAAGGGAGGAAACACACTGGGAGAGTGTCAAAAAGATCACACTCCAGGTTCTGGATAGATTGGGGACAAATGAAAGAGAGCGGTGTGTGTTCACATAATGAACGTTTATTTTCTTTCCCGTTGCCTCCAGTGATCCTCTTGAAGTCCTGTTTATTTCTCGTGCCCTTAGATAATTTGCTACCCAGTAAGTTTCATTCAAGGAGTCAAATTTTTAATTGCCCTGCCATGCACATGCATCCTTAACATCGAGTGGGTTTTCTGTCGCGTCTGATCCCTTGGAACTGTTGATTTTTTGGCAGAAATTCCTCATACTTCACATTACTCAAATAACTCAGGACTTTTTCAGACACTGGCAGTGACTTTGAAAAATTGTCTTACTGTATCCAGATCACCTCTGGTTCTAGCAGCCTGAGAGGTGTGGCTTCTCTTTCTGTCCAAATGTGTGGAGACCAGAGAGAACAGAGGGGATTTTATTGATGGCTGGGGTTTCTTTTTTTTCACACTCTCAGTGGGGTTTTATTTTGCTTGAGCAATGCATTACACTTTGTATACAGAAATACACATCATTGAACAATATTTATCTTACTGCAAATGTTGCCATCTGCTTAATCATATACTGGAAAATGCAAAATAGAACAGATAAATAAAAGTAAAAATTATTAGACACATAGGTGTATATATGTAATTGTATATGTACATTTGCCTTACTTTCCAGTCTGGTCACATTCTAGACATTCTCTCTCATTTATCAATTCTTTTTTCTTTTTAATCTTCTCAAAGTTTACATAACAAAATACTTACCTTTTTGCAAATAAGAACCCAAGCCGTTAGTCCCTGTTGGGTGGGGACTGCCCAGCTTTGATCCATGGTCTTAATAGGAAATGAAATTTGGTGTTTTGAGGTGAGGCAGATTTCTGACATTGCACACGTGTGCACACACACGTGTGTGTGTGTGTTTCCCTAGAAAACAAAATATCCTTAAGAATATCTCTGTAGGGGCACCTGGGTGGCTCATTTGATTGAGTTGGCTGTCTTCCGCTCAGGTCATGGTCCCAGGGTCCTGGGATCGAGCCCTACATCGAGCTCCCTGCTTAGCAGAGAGCCTGCTTCTCCCTTTCCCTCTGCCTGCTGCTCTGCCTACTTGTGCTCTCTCTCTGTCAAATAAGTAAATAAAATCTTAAAAAAAAAAAAATCTCTGTAGTCAGGAGTTGCCCTCTCACCCAGAGCTATTTATGGTCAGTGGGGCCATAAATCTGCCGGCAGAAAGACAAAAATCCATGGTGCCAACATCATCAGACCGCACAGCGTACATGGTGTAAGGGCTGACCTCCTCTCTGTCTCTTGGGGAACACTGTCCTGAGTCTTGTCATTTAGGAGAATGCTCCCCATTTTCTGTGCATTGGTCCCATTTCTGGAGACCCTGCTTCCCATCTATCAGTACCAAGAAGAAAACACCTGGGGCAAAACTAAAAGTCAAACATAAACTCAACCCCAGCAAAACCCAAGTTCAAAGGAAAAAGCATGGGAGCTGGAGGAAAAAGTTGTAGGAAATGGGTGCCAGGCCCCAGCGCCCAGGAAAGAGGCCGTTAAGTGGCCTTGCGTCTGACCCAGCTGGGTTCAAGTCGAGCTCTGCTCTTGGCCATCTCCATGACCTTGGACAAATCCTTCTGCTCTGCTCCTCTGAAAATCCAGGCTACTGCCGAGGGTCATGTGAGGATGAAATGTATTAATGAATGTGAACTGCTTGGGGCCTGGTCTATGAACATGCTCCAGTGTGAGCTGTTGTTCTTGCAAAGAAAGTCTTAGTATGTTTGAAAGTAAGCAATTTTTTGCAATTATTCATTTTCCCATGGAAAGTTGGGTTTGAGTGAAAGCCAAAGCAGGCGATTGAATCCAACGCTTGGGAGTGTGCTCGCCTTGGAGCAGGATGGAATGTGGTCAAGGGAGGAACACTGGTACTTATTGAGTGCCAGCTGCATGCCAAGCCCCCTTTAGATGTTTTGTATACATTATGTTATTAAGATGCTCCCTCACGTGCGCATGCACACACGCACGCACACACACGCAAAAGAAAACAAAACGAAAAACCCAGGGTGGGAGGAGATGCTCTCCAACTTACACAGAAGTTAAACTAAGGACGCCTGGCTAGAAATTGCAGGTTTTTTGAGCACCAGTTGCGTGGCAGGAATAATGAGGACTTGGCGGATGTTACCTTCACCTCTAAGTGAATCTCCCTCGCTGTGTGGGCTAGGACTGTTGCTGTCCCCATCTGACAGATGCGGAAACAGGATCAGAGAGGCAAAACGGCTTGTTCACAGAGTGCAGAGCTGGGGGAGCAGCAGAGTGGGCCTCCAAACCCAGGTCTTCCTTAGTCCAATTGACCTATGGGTTTCTGAGCGCCATGCTGTGCCGTTCTTTGAAGAGCTCCAGATGCAGCCACTTGATTCCTGGAAGTCTTCATACCATTTTTCTCACTTCTTACCGCAGATTTTCCAAAATGTGCCAACCCTAGAAAACGGAGCAGATAGGCAGTTTTCATGGAATCAGACCCCTAAACAATGACCCGAGTAGGGAGTAATAGTAACAGTAATGAGTCTCTGTGTGGCCGTCATAATGTGCCAGGCAGCATCGAAGCCCTCCTTATGCATTAACTCCTTTATTCCTTCAGTGACTGTGTATTCTAGCTGCCACAGCCACCAGTCCTGGCGCTTTCGACAACCAGGCCCTGTCCCCGGTGTTTTACAAGCATTAACTCGTTTAAACTTCACACGATGGAGGAAACTGAGGTAGAGGGAGGAGCTTAAGCAGCTTTCCCAGGGTTCACCGTATAGATGGTAGAGCCAGGATTTAAACCCAGGCAGTCCAGGCTCTTAACAACTCTGCTCTCCACCCTCCCTCTTATAAGCATCTTGCAAGGGTCCCTAACCTTAGACCACAGAACTCATTTAAGGAGGTGCCTAGAGAGTTGATTCGGTCAGGAGACCCCGCTGTGAGCACAGGATGTTAGGGTCCTAGAGTGGAAGGTATCAGCTGATGGTGAAATATGCAGCAGACATAGGAGGGTTGAACTTGGCTGAGCTGGCCAGAGGAAGGAGTTTTGAATGCAGCTCTCTCTAGCCAGGAGAGGAAGGAAGGAGGGTGTTCTGCAAGGCTCCTGGGTCAGTGGAAACAACCTTTCATTCATCCTCAGTGGGCTTCCTGCTTCTCTACCCACCCAGTTCAGCTGCTCTGTGGTTCTCTCTGGAGGAGCCCATGAGAGTGCCCCAGAAGCCTGGGGAAGGCAGGGAGGTATCTCTAAGAACACGCAGGCCACTTGTCTTGTGGGCGCTTCCTTCCGCCTGCAACAGAAACTACCCGTTTGCCCACAGATACGTGTTAGGTTGTGCCCTCTGATCCCTGTGGTTAGGGTTGCCTCCTCCCCCACTGAAGTAGAGGTGTTGAAAGAGGGTGGCAGGGAGGGAGGATGGGTGTCACCTTAACCAGCTCAACACCATCCTGAGCAGGGAGCCTGGCATTGTTAGTGTCGGGGTCTAGGAGTGCGGCCTCCAGCCCGGTGGGGAAGAGGAGGCACCAAAGGGCATTGCTTGAGTCTCTTTTGGAGGAGGCTCTCCCTCTCCAGGGCCCTCTGTGCACAGGAAAATGGGTTGGTTCTGTTTCTGGCCTGGTCTGTCCCAGCCCAGATGACTGCTGGCTTATCAGGACGTCTAATCCAGGTTAATGTATCGGTGGATGCCAATAACTAGCATAGACTTCTCCCAGTGAATCCTTTCCTGTAATCCTTGGCCTAGAGCAACATTGATTAAGCCCAAAGAAGTCAAGCTCATGGGGTGGAGAGATAGATTCAGTGGTCTCATCCTCACGGGGTGGAGACATCGCAACTCTAATGCTAACAGTGGGGAGAGTGAGGAGGATTTCTCTGCATTCAAAGTTTACCTTCTACCAGATGCTATAGGAAGGCATGATCTTAGGAATTCTTATAATGTACTGCACGTTAAAGGTGATCATCTCATCTCTGTTTTACTGATTACAAATAAAAACTAAGGCAAGAAGTTGGATAAAGGTTGGCCAGCTGAGAAGTGGTCAGTTATACAGATTGAAGGCTGGTGGCGACTCCCCAGACTGCGTTCTTAGTCTGTCCAATTCAGTAATTCCCTTGTCCCGCCCTCCCTCCCCTCACATTTGTTCATTCATAAGTGCACATGCGTGTACATCCACCCATCTATCCATGTGTGCATCCACCCGCATGTCCACCCGTCCATCCATCTACCTATCCTCTGCTCCAGCAGTGACAGTCCCAGGCGCTGTGCCCAGCACCGGCACTGCCTTCATGCACAGGACGGATGCGCTCCCTGCCCTCAGGAGGACCAGCCAGCAGGTGAGGGGCGGGGCCTTTGCTGATACCAGAGAGGTTCTTTTGACATCCCAGCCCAGTTCACTGCCCATCTCACTTCCCCAGAGTGGCGTCTTGGACACAAGAGGAAGGTGTCCTCTGGACACATGCGGGGCCAGGAATAGTATGATTCAGGGGCCTGGAAGTCCTCAAGTCTCCCAGTGCCCCCCAAACTGCTAGACATGAGGTCTAGACTGCCCCACTCATGGGGCTCAAGCTCTTTTTACAGCCTCCTGAGGAGCCTGGAGATGAGCAGTGAGCTGCCTGAGGTTTGTAAGGGGAGCAGGGCCAGGAGGCCTGTCATGCGGTGATTAGGGGCGGGATGGGGACAGGGCTCTGACATCTGGACTTCACAGCCCAGCTCCGCCCCTCATTACCTGTGCGACCCGGATGTGAGGGGCTCGTTTCTGCCCATTTCCTCATCTGCATTGTGAGAGAGGGAAAGGCACCTAACTGGAAGGGCCTGGGGATGACGCCCAGCTCTGGCCTGCGATGGGGATCCTGCTTTCCTTCCTCATCACGACAGGTGGTTGCGAGAGGCCATCAGATTCATGGCCCGTGGGTAGGTTTGGTTTGACCCACACTGTAGGTTCCAACAAAAAGGTAGTGAAACTTAAGGGTTAAGATATGCTGTGAGACGATGGGGGTTATGGCATGCCTTTAAAAAGTCACAAGATCTGGGGCGCCTGGGTGGCTCAGTTGGTTAAACATCTGCCTTTGGCTCAGGTCATGATCCCGGAGACCCGGGATAGAGCCCGGCATTGGGCTCCCTGCTCGGCAGGAAGCCTGCTTCTCCCTCTCTCACTCCCCCTGCTTGTGTTTCCTCTCTGGCTGTGTTTCTCTCTGTCAAATAAATAAATAAAATCTTCAAAAAAAAAAAAAGTTGCAAGATCTAACAGCACTGGACTCCACTCTTGCTTTTCTACTGGCCCACCAGGGGAGGGGCTGTCCCTGAGACTCCTCCAGATTCTTGAGGACCCCCCCCAAACACACACCCGGATCTTTCCTTTCCCCTGTGATACCTCACTGGCCCCTCTGCTGAATTTGCAGCCTCTGTTTGGAATATGTCCGTGTTCACTGTGATGAGCTAAAAATAAGTGTCTGTGGTCACCTTTCAATTATCCCCATGTGGTTTATTCACAGCACTTATTTACCTCGACTGCTTTTGCTCCCCCCTGGGCGCCACGGAGGTTTCCTTCCCTTTTTCGCTGCTGCTGTATACCCAGAAGATGCAAATTCTAACAAGGATCAGGCCATTCTGAAGGCAGTGTCCTCAACAAAAATAGACCCATGTGTTGTACAGTTTGGTTAATGGTTTCCCCTTTGTTGGGCACGTGGCAGACATGCTGTTTTGAATTATCTGCCTTCCACTTCGTGTGCTCCCCCCAACCCTGCTCCACAATAACACAGGTCAGGATATAGAGAGTTGCCAGAGTGGTTCCTGGATGTGGAAGGGTGGAACATTCTGGAACACCATGGCTTGACTTCCAGCACCGTTGTGGACACACACTGTCAGTTTCATCTTTTTGTGCCTTGTTCGGTGATTTTTCAAAAATTGTAATACTGTATAGTTCTTTAAACGTATATTAGGGAAAAATCTATAAATATAATCAATCAGAACGAAAACTTGGAACTCTATACTGCTTAGCCTACGCATAAAGTGGCATTTAAGTGAGAGAAGTTGGAGAAACATAATGAGCATGTCTGAGTATCATTACCAAGCCCTAATTCTAATCCTAATCCTGGCCTCGCTTTGGATGGTGAATGCCTGACGAAGGGGTGCTGGAATGACCAAAGTTTGGGAAACGTTGGATTCCCCAGGTTGAAGATACTCTGCTCCTTTGGTCAGCAATGGTGCCATTCTGTTCTGACCTTCAAGTGGAGAGGATTTCAGTGAGACGTTAGGAAGAACCGTGCTCTGGGTCTGTCTGAGCAGAAGTCACAGTTAGGGGGCCTCTCCGACAGTCTCAGCTGCTCTCTGCGTCACTCCTACAGTGATGGGGCTCCTCTGGACAGTCTTCAGGACTTGGGTCTGGACCCTTCGTGTGCATCTCTTAGATTCACGCTGAGCGTTCACGTCACGTAGGCTGTGTCTGCGAGCCTCCATTTGTTGCACCTGGAATTAAACTCGATGAGTGAGTTCCCAGATGGGCTGGAAATGACTCTTTACCCGGAATCAAGACTCGCCTGCTCAGGACCCAGGTAACAGAACTGCATTGCAACCCAAACAGCAATTCAAAAGGGCAGTGGAGACAGCTAATCATTTTATAATGAGAAAGGAGACAGGCAATAAAAACAGAGCCCAAGGACAGCATAATAATTTCGCAGAGTCTTAGCACTCAACTGGGCTCATGTTAATAAAATAAACAAATGTTTTTGGTAGTGGAGAGCTAATGTATACATTATTTAAGGACAGTATTAAAACCAGATTAGTCGGATCAAGTAATTCAGGGGTTCCCTCATTAACCATCCTCTCTTTGGGGATGTGGGAAAGTTGTTCTCTTGCTGTTTTTCTTCTTTCCTTGTGAAATGGGGCTTTATTAATTAGAGATGTAATGGGAAATCTTTTTTTTCCCCAGACTGGTGGCTGTTTTCTGTTTATTTTTTAATGTAGGACCATGCTTTGCAGATGTTCTCTTTGAAATAAAAGCCTATTCATTGTCTCTCTTTCTGTCTTTTATCCCCAGTGCAGAAGGGGCAGCTGTTATTAAAAGACACAGAGAACCCCATTTGCTTGTCATCAGGCGGTTCCAGAAGATAGCATTCCTGATGTGAAATACTCTCATTACCTGCTTTTTCCCTTTGTCCTGTTCAGGAATAGTTTCTGAATTGTTGTATCTGATCCCCTCTTGTTTAGGAGACGAGATGATGACAATGACCAGGGTAGAGGAGGTGACACGGAGGTGGGGACATTCACAGAGCATGGCTGGGTTTGCAAGATCAGCTCTTATTAGGTCCAGGGGTTCGTTGCTACTTTGGCTTCCTTTTAGGCTGAGAAAAATCAGGTGGAGCCAACAAACTCTGTGTTGGAGAGAGAGAAGGTGATATGAACCCCCATCAAAAGGAGAGGGCAAAACTGGCTCCCTCTCCACCACAGCTGGTGGAATGGCAGCCCCAGGAATGGCAGCCCCACGTTCATACCCTCCTCCTCTTGTTAAAAAAATTTAAATCGCGGGGCGCCTGGGTGGCTCAGTTGGTTAAGCGACTGCCTTCGGCTCAGTCATGATCCCGGAGACCCGGGATCGAGTCCCACATTGGGCTCCCTGCTCGGCAGGAAGCCTGCTTCTCCCTCTCTCACTCCTCCTGCTTGTGTTCCCTCTCTGGCTGTGTTTTTCTCTGTCAAATAAATAAAATCTTTAAAAAAAATTTTTTTTAAATCACTGGTTAATCTACAAATCCCATGATTTCAAGTAAAAATTGAATTTGGAGTTCCTTTTTAAAAATTTGAAATTGGGTGGCTTTGCCAGTTTTAGCATCCGAGTAGTGATTTCTGCTCAGGGTCGTGATCTCAGGGTTGTGAGCTCGAGCCCTGCGTTGGGCTCTGTGCTAGGTGTGGAGCCTGCTTGAGATTCTTTTTCTTTCTTCCTCTTTCCCCTTCCTCTCTGTGTCTCTAAAGAATGAAAAAAGAAAAAAACAAAAAGTGAAATTCTGATCTTCATTATGAAAGAAATGCACATTTGGAGGAGGGGAGTTGGGGCTGCCCCTCTGCCTGGGGCCCCACTTCCTGGTTTGCTCTGGAGCCCGGCCCTCTGCCTTGATTATTTGTGTGTTAGCCTACCTGTATTCAACTCTCAAAATAACGAGGAGGAGGAAGATGGTGAAAGTCCGTGCTATTATGTGTTAAATGCTCGCTGAGCACCGGGCACTGTGCTAATAAGCAGCACGTCTTGGGTTGTCTGGCTAAATCATTAACGGCAACTCCATGACTTTATCCACAGAGACAGATTAGGGGACCCTGAGGCATAGTGTGAGGAACTGCCCGAAGTCACAGAGCAGCGGACTTGCATTCTGAACTCAGGCGGGTTGACCAGGGAGCCTGGACGTCTCATACTGTGCGTGCCCGTGCGTGCGTGTGCGTGCGCGTGCGCGTGCGTGTGCGTCGCACAGAATGTCTTCCCAGAGCAGCTGTGGTTGGGAATTCTTGCGAATGGCTCTGCGAGAGGGTTGGCACTGGTTGTGCACCCATTGCGTGGTTGAAAGCATCAAGACCCGGCAGTGGGTGGTAAGTCACCCCATGTCACCCCCGCCAGGGAAAGTGCGAAACATGACTCTTTGCAGAGGACGGGCCCTGGTGAGCTGGGCATCGGCCGCCGTGGAAGCCCCCGCCCTCCTGGCCCAAGGAGCGGAGTAGGGGTGGCGGCCTCCACCCTCCACCGCTAGCCTTGGAGCGGGGAAGGAGCATCTACAGGGTAATATTTTGGTAAGTTGCTGGTTTGCGTTAGAATAATAATTACAGCGATAATTACAGGCACGGGTTTCAGTAAGACTCAGCTGCTGACTATAAGAAGAAATAATTAACTGCCTATTCCTCGGAATCAAACGGAAGCCAGGTCTGGCCTTCCTCTTTTGTGTGGGTCCAGCACGGGCTTCACTGCAGGTTGGAGGCCCCGTGTGCTGCCCGGTGCTGTTTCTGTGAACGGGATGGATAGCAGATTTCCCTGTGAGGAGGAGCAAGGGAGTCAGGTGAACAACGTCTTTCCCCACAAACACCCTGGGGAATAGCCTGACCTGAGTCTGAGGTTGGTGCCTTCCCTTGAACCGTGGAATGCACCTCTCTCTAGAAGGAAGTGTGGTAACACCTAGAGGGATGGAGACTCAGATCTTCCCCTTATTAAATACTCAAGCCTCCGTGAATGCCTGGCCATAGGGAAGGAATCTTGGCCATTTTAACAAGATGGCTGTGATTCTCTTTACACTTCTGTTTGAGAAGCGCATTGAGCGGGCCTGCCTTGACTTTAACAAGGCAAAGTTTCTCTTGAAATAGAACATACCTACCGGAAAATGTACGAATCATAAAATGTGGAGCTCCACCAGTGGCCATGCTCCTGTGACCAGGACCCAGGTCCAGGTTGCAGAGCCTGACAGCTCACTGCCGGTCCACACTCTGCCAAGGTCCTTATCCTTCCACTTCTAGTTCCCACAGCTCCAGGGACAACTCTGATCCTGACTTCTGACCCAGTACGATACTTTTGCTTCTTTTTAGAAACAGAATCATGCGATCTGTACAACTTGATCCCTGGTTTGTTTTGCTTAGCATTATGTGAGATGAGATTATATGAGATTATATCAGACGTTGGCCAACAGAAGCCCTTGGGGCAGATCTGGGTTGCCAGTTTCCACGTGGCCTGTGGGCTAAGAATGCATTTCACATTTTAAGTGGTTGGTTGAAGGGGGGTGGATCAAAAAAAGAATAACACTTCTTGGCCTGGGAAAAGTATATGAAATTGGAATTTCAGAGTGCATAAATAAAACTTTATTGGAAGCCAGCCATGTCCAAGTTGTTTGCATACTGGCCATGGCTTGCTTTTTGCCCCATAATGGTGGAGTTAAATAGCCTGGACAAAGACCATGTGGCTCACAAAGCCCAAGATCTTTACTCTCTGGCCCTTCACAGAACATTTTGCTGACCCTGTGTCTGTATTGTGTTGCGTGTTTGTAATTGTTCATTCAGGTGGTCGTGTCATATTGCATTATGGGGTAGACCACAGTTTACATTTGCATTGTGTTCATGGGCCTTTGGGAAATTCCCATTTTGGGGCAGAGCGCTGCCGGGAGCATTTTTGTGCAGGTCCTTTGCTAAACAAATAGGTTTGGTGAACATTTCTGTTAGGTATGTACCCAGGAGGAATTGGTTTAAATGTTTTTTGTTTTTTGTTTTTTTTTGGTTTTATTTAGAATGAGTTGATTTTGAAAAAGGTATTTTCATTTGGAAGCCTTACTTTTTCTGCTTGGTGGCACACCAACCCAGCACACTTGGGTGTGCTGAAACTCTGGACCAAGGCTTACTTTCCAAAGAAGTAATTAGTCTTGCAAAACAGAGGGTCAGGAGGACCACAGTTCATTAAGGGCACACTCTTCTTCCAGCTTAGAGAACCTTCAAGGATGTTGGGAACTTGCCTGACATTCACTGCTTTGGCTGCTTTGGGGAATGGTGCCATCATTTCATTTCTTATGCTGAAGCCATATTGTCCAGAAGACTCTTATCTTCATGCAGAAAACAGGTCTGGCAGAATTAGGCAAGTTTTTCTTGATGCCACTCTCTTTGCTTTGATTGACTTCTGTTTATCTCTTTGCTGCTTTGGTTTCCTTGCTGGGAAGCAGACAGGTGCAGCTCTACATCCTCAGTCAGATCTCAAGCCTCCAGGAGCATGTGTCATTTCTCATTGAAACACGGTGCTGAGGTGTCCCTTCAGGGACGGCCATACATGTGGGCCACGGCCTTGCAGCTGAGACTCCCCCTGAGGAGCTGCCTTCTTGTGTCCCCCCACCCCCACCCCAGTCAGTATTGTTGTGCGCATGGGTCCTTCCTCCGTCAGCTCTTGCCTACTTAGCCCTCCACCAGGTGCTGCCCCACTTCTGTAGGCAAAAGGTTCTCCCAGAGCTGGGAGGAAAGCACCAGGATTCCCTGGGATCTACCCATTTCACAGGTTTGCTTGACACTACCTGAGAAATGACTTAATATTCTTTCTAGGGCTTGTCAGAAGAGCCCGGTCAGCTTCCATCTCTAGCCAGCCTGCTCTCCCCCAGGAGTAAAGTCCTGCTTGTCTTATGAGCCCGCTTGCTGCTTATGCCCTGTGCAGTGAACACACTTCAGAAGGTCACCAGAGTAGGCTGTCAGCTGCTGCTTTAATATTCCTTTTAGGAGAAAGCTGGACTCCGTGGTGAAGGGGTGAGTGACATCGCAACCTGATTTTAGCTGTAATTTAATTTTATATCTGACTCCATCTCTGGCAGGCTGAGATTTAGTCTTTAAAATGGTGCAGCAGAGCCTCAGTGCCATTGTGGGTATGATTCCTGGCTATGGAATTCCTAGATTGGAGCAACTTAATCCTTAAATTCTGGCAGTTCTGGGTCTCCCACCAAGTTAATGCTTTGCTTACCTCCTTCTTTACAAAGGTAGAGGTGTGTATGTGTGTGTGTCTGTGAGTCGATGTTTATTTTAGGGGATGGCCTTTTCTTTTTAAAGACTGTTGCTTAGATGTACTAATGTGCCCTAATTAAACTTCATAATTTGTCTCAAAAGAAATGTGATAGTTTTCAAAAGTAGGAATCTTTCAGGCTTCATTCATAGAATAATGAGATATATTTAAAATTAGCCTCTCAAAGACAATCACTTAGACATTTAAACAAATAAACCTCTTTTAAATAACTCATAAATCAGAGAAGAAACCTGGAATTTCTGATCTTAGGATTAGTCATGAAAATGAGAGTACTTCATATCAAAACCTATGGAGTGAGGCTAACACTGGGCCCAGAGGAAAATTTATAGCCTCTTCTCTTTTTTGACAGAGAGGGAGAATAAGCTGTGACGGGAGGGCAGGGGAGAGGCAGAGGGAGAGAGAGAATGTTTAGCTGGCTCACACCCAGTGCAGAACCCCCTAGGGGGTTCAATCTCATGACCCTGAGATCATGACCTAGAGTCGAAATCCAGAGTTGGATGCAGAACCAACTGAGCCACCCAGGCACCCCAAAACACTTTAGCTTTTGAGCTAACTCGAGTGTCCACTTTTTATTTTTTAACTCATTGAGAAGAAACCAAAAGTGAGTAGGAGGGGGCCGTAAATGAAAATAAAAACAAATGCATGTAACGTGATGTAAGCACGGAGGCATTGTACCACAAAATCCTCTAACGACTCAGCAGCACAAATCCTTAGTCTGGTTCCTCCTGGGTCTGGAGTCGGTGAATGGGAGGCAGGTTCCTCATTCCCCGTGGTTGCTCAGTGTTTCTGCTGAGGCTGGCTGAGCGAGGGAAGCCATGGGGAGGAGTCCCTGCAGTTTCATGGGTATCTGGGCGGGTGGGTGGGATATTCTCTCTTGAGGCAAAGCAAACCTAGCATCCTTTTTTCCTACTGACATCCTTCCTTATGAAGAATAAGGCTCCGGGTCATCTTGTTCTGCAGAATCTCGTGACTCTCCTGCTGGTTCCTAGTGCGCTCTGCCTCTAGATGTGATGCCTGCCTGGGTCCGGCGTAAAGCCAGCCTTCTTGTCCTGGAGTTATCTGCCAGGGGTGGGTGGGGACTGGAGAGTGGTCCCCGGGCAGATGGGCAAGAGGCATGGACCTCACTAAGCACGGAGCTGGCTACCGTTTGGCATAAAGCGGACACCAGTTGCTTAGCTAGGGGTTGACTTCAGTGGCCTCCCAGCAACGTTAGCCATCCCCCAGGCATCATGTGCTAGGACTGTGACATGAGTACATAGCTGTACAGATTTGCCTGGGCGTTTAGCCACACTTACTTATTCTTTCAACAGTTCCCAAGGGCCTTTTGTGTGCCAGGCACTGTGCTAGGAACAGTAAAATGGGGTCCCTGCCCACCTGGAGCTCATGTCCTAGTGGGTGAGTAATGGAGAAGAAGGGGTCATCAGGGCAGGCTTTGCCAAGGAGGTGGCATTTAAGATGAGACAGAAGAGTAATGGAGTGAGTAATGGAGAAGAAGGGGTCATCAGGGCAGGCTTTGCCAAGGAGGTGGCATTTAAGATGAGACAGAAGAGTGTCAGGGGGGAAGGGAGAGGGGGACAGAGTGCGACCTTCGTGAGCAAGGGCAGAAACATCAGCTGGGAAGAGCCCAGAGCAGGGACTGCGGTAGTTTCCCCACCACTGTCAGGTGCTCTCTCACCAAGTTCCCTGTGGGGCTGTTTGTGGATGCATTGTCCCTGTTTCCCTAAAACCTAATAACACGAACTGACTTTGACATGCTGTGATTTGGAGGCAGAATCAACAAATGAACAAAGTTGACCATCAGTGTGAAACCGTTCTGTCAGCATTGTCCTTTCTAGAGCTCCTCTGCTGTGGAGGGCCCCCCACCTCACAGAGAAAACATGCCTACCGTTGCAGGGGCACCCCCTGCCCCTCCAGCAGGAGGTGCCCCTTCCCTGCCTTTGCCTCCCAGTCAGGACGTACTTGTCCTGGGTCCCGTTATTTGATAATGGTGTCCTGCACCCACCCCAGCCAGATAGCTGTCACCCCAGAGAGATGGCAGAAGGAAGGCACTGCCGGCTCCGGGCCCCAGGCCAGCGGGGTCTACACTGGCTCTGCTTACATGCTTTCTAAAGCAGATCCAGACTTCCAGGAGCTGGGACTGCTGGGCACCAGCCCCTGTTTTGCATCTCGCTTTGCATGGCCTGTGAGGGCCTCTCCCCATCTTTGAAATGGACTAAGGGATTTCTAGGGGGCCCCTTATGATCCTCAGTTTTAGATCTTTGGTGGTCTTAGGTGCCCAAGTTACACCCTTCCTCCCCCCGGCTGTGACCTGCACCCCACAGAGGGAGCTCCTTGGGAGCCTTTTGCACCTACGCCGTATGTGCAGAAAGGGGCCTTACCCTCCCGGAATCCACCCCCTTCTGCCTGACGACAGACTCCCCTCTCAGGACCTTGTTGACGTGTCCTGCCAACCGTCACGGTGATTCTCTGGCCTGCTAACTCTGTCAGGGGACCCCCAGTACTGGAACATAGTAGTGGCTCAGTTAATGTCATTTCCTTTGGAAATCGCATGAGAAACCAGATGATGATATGCTTTAAAAGCTGGTTACAGAACCCTGCTGTAAAATGAGATTTTAAGAGCCAGAGGGCAAAGAATTCTCTAGAACTTGTTACGCGGTTTCTTCTCAGCTCCCCCACCGTACTGACAGTTCCTTAGGGGATAATGTGTGCTGTTGGCACCTGTTACAGAGGCGTGCGGATGAGGACGCTGATGACCATGTGTGGTAATTATAATAATAGCAGGGACCACTTATTAATCCCTCAGCAGGTGCCAGGCATTTTCCTTTTAATGTTTCCCTGTGCTGTGAGCCTTGTGAGGAAGCGGGGCACAGAGAGGGGCAGTAACTTCCCCAGCGTTGCACAGCTGGTAAGGGGCAGATCTGCTTTCTAACCAGGCAGGCTGTCACAGAGCACATGCTCCGAACCGCTCTCTTCCAGCTTCTCCCTGGGGGTGGGGGCTCAGCAGTCCCAGGAGGAGAGCGAGGCCTCATCCTAGGGCAGGCTCAGAGGAACCCTTCTCTGGGTGTGGGTGTCTGAGTGGGGATACCGCGTAGCATCTGTGCTGCTTCCCTCTCCTTCACTTGTGTCCCTGTTTGTCTCAGTTGTGGGGCGTGGTACAGTGGCCTAGGTAAGCAGGGGGATTCCTTTTTTTTTTTTTTTTTTTTAAAGAAATTTATTTTAGAGCTTGCTCAAGCAAGCAGGGGGAAAGCAGAGAGGGAGGGGAAAGGAAAAGAGGAAAATCTCTCGCTGAGCACAGAGCCTGAGGCAGGGCTCGATCCCACAACCCTGAGGTTGTGACCTGAGCCGAAATCAAGAGTCAGACATTCAACCGACTGAGCCACGCAGGCGCCCCAGTAGGTGGATTCTGATGCTGGGCTGCCTGAATTCCCATCCCAGCTCACTCTGTCACTTAACCAGCTGTGTAAGTTTAGGCAAGTTAGACGAAGTCACTGTGCCTCAGTTGCTTCATCTGTAAAACAAGAGGTTAATGGTGTCTGCCTCAAGAGGGTTGCTGGGAAAAATAAGTGAGTGGATACAGGTAGTTCATTTAGCAAAGGCCCTGGGTGCATATTAGGCACCAGAAAGTGCTTGCTAGTATTATTTTAGTCTTTGTAGGGAAAGGAGGAGGAGCTGGAAGGTGAGGCTGTCTGGTTCTCTCTTCCCTCCTTCCTCCCTCGTTCCTTCCTCCCTCCCTCTTCCCTTGCTCACTGGTAGGGGACAGGATCCTGTTCCCAGTCAGCCATGAATGGCTATATGGCCTTGAGTCAGTCACATGACCTCTTCCAACCTGCTTTCTCACCTAAAATTAAGGTAGGAGCTGTAATAATGATCGTAATTGATCTCATTTTTAGCTGCATATTTTTCTTATTTAGTAAATAGTATCTAAGAGCCAGGATGAATTTTACCAAATGGTGTAAACATTTTCTTAATGTTTACTCACACACCCCATTGCTTCCAGATGTAGGCAACCCGTGACGCCTCTGGCAAGCCACGGGGTCTTCAAAGTAAGGAAAGGGGCTGTGGTGTCTGTGATGGAGCCAGCTAGGCACCAAGTGTTTTTACGGGCGCTGTTTTATGTAGTCCTTACCACAGCCCTGGGGGAGGGGCAAGCAATGTTACGCTCCCATTTTCCAGACATGGCAGCAGAGGCTGAGAGAGAGCAAAGGTGGTTTACAGGGAATCAGGCCTGCTTCACCAGCAGAGCTAGTGCACTGCCCCTTGTAGGTCCAACGTCAGAACCTGAAAGTTTCCCTGAGGGTGAAGGTAGCATCCTTTTTCTTCCCCCTGAGATGTGAGAACTATTCCTAAAGACAGCCTCTAGTGTTTTGGAGGAAAAAAAGTACTAATGGTGGTCTTAATGGCTCATAAACCCCTGCCAAGTAGCAAACATTCTTGACCATGAACTTGGCAGGGTGACAGCTTATCTGGGAGACCCTCACGAGTCCTGCTTTCTAGAGAACACAATGTTTTCAGAGCTTGAAGCATTTCATAAAATAATGTGGGATTTATCCCAGAGCCTGGCAGAGGATCTGGAATTCTTGAGCCCTGTTTTCCAGTTGGATTAAACTAAGGTCAGACATTCTGCCCCAAAAGCCTGAAGTGAGTCACACAGCCCCTGGCTGTTGGGACCCTCCTGGGCTCCGGACACCTAGGGGCTTTCCCCACCCCATCTCTCCACCCAGGCTCAAGGTGGCTAGTGGTTGGTGGGCTCTGGGGGTCTTTGGGGAAGGGAGGAAATGAGCAATGGGCTGCCTGACAGCATAGAGCAGGGCTGTTGGGCAGAGCCCAGAAATTATCTTGCTCACAGTGACAGTCTATGAGTTTGTGGGAAGCGAGGTTGTGAATAATTGATTGCTGCTAACTGAGTCGTGGAAACCATTTTCAGAGATTCCAATCTGCTGGTTTGTGGAGGGAGGGAGTAGGCAAGCTGAGGACTTCCTTGTCCTTTGAGGCCAGGGGATATTCTGAGGCTCCTTTTTGTCTGCCCTGTGATGTTGGCCTGGGCTTGGAGGAGGCACCGGCTGCCTTGAGCCCTGTGGAGGGGCCTCCTGAGGGGTGGCTGGGGAGAGCTGGCCTCGTTCTCATTGGGCTATTCCCCACTGAAGGTTGGTTGAGCCTCCTTTCTAAGTTCAGAGCAGCTCCTGGGTCTTTAGAAGGGTTACATGGGAGTGCAGACTTCAGGGCCCTTCTCCCACCTTCCTCCCACCGAACCAGCTGTGGAACCAGGAGCAGGTGTGGAAGGAGCACTGTGCTTTTCTGAACTTGACATTTTGGGACCTGGGTAGCATACCTCGTTTCTGGAAGAGGCAGCATTGCCTGGCCATTAGACACTGAGACCTTGAACCCTGGAATTCCTTACTGTTTGTATGAGCTCAGACCAGTTATACTATCTCTTTTTGCCTTAATGGCCTGTCTGTAAAATGGGGGTGACAGTAGTTCCTACTTCAAAGGGTTATTGTAACAATTAAATAAATTTGTTTTTAGGGGTGCCTGGATGGTTCAGCATCTGATTCTTGATTTTAGCTCAGGTCTTGATATTGGGATTATGGGATCAAGCCCCTGCATCAGGCTCTGCACTGGGCCTGGAGCCTGCTTGAGATTCCCTCTCTCCCTCTGTCCTCCCCCCCAATTAGCATGCACTCTCTCTCTAAAAAACAAGACAAACAAAACCGCATGTTTTTAAACATAAAAATAAATATATGCCCAAATTAAAAAAAAAAAAAAAGTTGCTGCTTTGACCTCTGGTCCCCTTACCAACCCTATGAGGAAGGCAGGACGAGAACAGAGGCACAGATGAGGTGAGACAGGCAGAAGAGAGGAGATTCAGGGTTGCTCCAGGAGGCACACTGCTGGGTTAAAGAGGGGTCTACCCTCTCTAGTGGAAAGGCCTGGGTCCGTTTCTGATGCCATCACAGAGCAGCTGTGAAACTCTCAGTGCCCTTGGCCCCTTTGGAGCCCCAGTTCCTCATGTGCCAGATGGGGTGATAACATCACCTCCCACGCTGAGCAGGACAAACAGTGGTGATCATTCGTTCATCCATTCGGGACATATTTACTGAGTGCCTTGTACTTGCCCGGTACCAAGAGCTGGAAATCTATCTGTGAACAAAACAGTGGCCCCTGCCTTGTGGCGTTAACATTCTAGAGGGGGAAGGGAGATAATCAATAATAAATGTTTAAATAAATATATAAACAGACGTTCTAGAGCAGGGATCAGCAAACATTTTCTGGAAAGGGCCAGATGGTGAAATGTATCGGGCTCCATGGACCATATTGTTCCTGTCGCAATGACTCTGTCCCTCGAGTGTGAAACAGCCTGGGCACAGGCCCTAAACAGGGGGCCACGCCTGTGTGTTAGTAAAACTTTATTTACAAAAGCAGACAGGGGGCCAGAGGTAGTTCATGGATTCTCGTGTGCTGACCCCTGAGCTAGACAAGAGGAATAGAAAGTGGTCAGTTTTCTAAGAAAGCAAACCGGCCTGCCAGCGGTGACTTGGAGGTGCAACCCTAAGGGATCTCACGTGTGGAGAGCTGTGTGTGCATGAGGACATGGAGCTGTGCTCTAGCCAGGTGTGTCACGTTAGGACCAGAGCATTCAGGTGGGCGTGAGACGCCCTCGGAGGACAGGGAATGGAGCCGAGCTTGGTGTTGCCTCAGGGCCCATCCTTTTCAATGCTGTCTTCACCTGGGGGCCTTCTTGGACGCAGTGGGGAGACACCCCCTCCCCAAGCACGAGGCTTGCGACTGGTTGTTGTCAGCATCATGACATAGATGCCCCTGGAGTGGTCCCTGCTCACCATCCAGGAAGCATGGTGACTGTGAATGTGCTGGCCCCAGGAAGCTAACTAACCACTACGGCCTCTGTCTGGAGCAGGAAGATTTTGTGACTGGGACCAGAAGTGAGGGCTATCTTCTGGGTTGTGTTTGAACTTGCTGGTGCGGTGCTGACCTTCACCAGAGCTTTTTCTACCTTTGGTTTTCCTTTTTCCCTGTCCCTTACCGTAGTTTGCATGCTCCCCCACCCCCGCCATGTCCCTGACCCTGGGTTGCTAAACAGACATGGACTCCTTCCCTATATTTTGTCCCTGAGGGAATCAGGGGCCCCTAGCTCAGAGTCAGTTGCCCATAGACCCAGCAGAAGGTTTCTGGCACCTTGTTGTTCTTCTCAGACCTATGAGAGGGTGTTGCTTACTTCTACTTTATAGCTTAATCTTGTGGGGAGACTTGCATAGATGGAGAAGTCGTGTTTTTCAGCCTTCTTGTGGGGAAGGTGATGGATGAGTCTGATGAAAGAAGGGGAAAAGATAGTGGGACAAGAGGTCCAGGGTGGGAAAGGAAGGCAGGCCTTGATCCTTCTTGTGGGTTTTCAGCCTGGTCTGGTGGACACTATCTGCTTTTAGGCTGCTGTGTGGTACTTTTCTGTATTAGAGAAGAGTGCCCACCACTCCAGGTAGAGGCATGGCTCGGACAGAAAACAGTGCTTACGTGTAAGAGGGGCGTTCCTTCCTCTGAAGAGAACAGTCCTGGACTATGGAGCATGGCTGGGTTTCTCCCTCCCTGAGAACCACGTGCAGTGCCCAACCTGCACAACTGTACATGGTGGCCTCGTATAGGACATCACCTGTATTTAATAACAGATGGTCACTTTCCCTCTCAATTCCAAGCCTAAGGAGCCATTTCAGGTTTCTCACATCTGTGGGTGCTTACCTCCCTAAATTTTTATTTGAGAGTTGGATCAGCCTCTCAGGCATCTCTTGAGAGGCTGACAGTGTACAAGACATTGCCATGAGGTCTGGCACCTCCCAGAGAGCCATCTTCTTACTAGTGTCCAAGCTTCCTAAGAGTCCCCCCTCTTTATCCTGTTAAGAATAAACACCGTTTTCTTCCTTCCCTTCAGCTGCTGAATTGTGCCCTGGAGAATGAGCGTTTGTGTTTCCTCCGAAAAGGCTCCAAAGAGAGATGAATAAACAAACTGTAAACAGCTGTTTCTCCTCTAGTGACAGGATTCAGACAATAGACCCTTGGAGGCTATTAATCAGCTGCCTTTTCGGCAGCAACTTTGCCTCCCGGGGCCACGGAGGAGCCTCCGTGCTGGGTGCAACTTCCGAACAAGCCCAGGGAGCCTCTCCACAGAGTCCTGGGCTGGGGTGGGGGCGGCCGCCATCTCAGCACAGCCCCACACGGGCCTGGTGCACTTTCCAAACAGATGTCTGCACAGTTGCTGGGAAGGCTCCCAGCTTTCCTTGCTGGCATCCTCTTGAGAGAGATCCCTGGGTGGGGGCATGGCCTCCAGCTGACTCCCCTTTGTGTGATCACCTCTCCTTTGAAAGTGGACAACATGCATTCAAGAACCATTCGTCCGACAGCTGTTTATCGGGCACCTGCTGTGGGCTTAGGCACCGTACTAGCTTCTTGGGCCAAGTCATTGGCTAGTATTTCATTCAAGAGGTACTTCTTGAGTACCTTCGCCATGCAGGTACAGTTCTAGATTCTTGGGATACATCTGTGAACATTTGAAAACAGGTACCCTTCCTTCCTCTAGTCATTCCTTCTACTCTTAGTTTTGGAAATATTCACTGAGCATCTACTGTGTGCCAGATACTGTCCTAGGGACTTGATGGGAAATGATGAACAAGATGGGCAAGGGGTCTGCATTGTGTCTCGTAGGAGGCGCGACCATCAGTCGTAAATGTATAAATAGGATCGGTTTGGGAAGCAGTGGGCACATGAAAGCAGAAGGGATGTGGGTCCTGGAGGGTGACTGCCGTGGGGTGGGGCTGGCTTGGCTGGGATGATGAGGGCGGCCTCTCAGAGGAGGTGGCACGCACCCACACCTGAACTTGAGGAGGAACCAACTGGGAGATCCTGTGAGGAAACAGCTTTCTGGGCAGAGAGCACAGCAGGTGTGGAGACTGGCCCAAGTTTGGGATTTCGAGAAGGAACCAAAGACCCACGTGCTGAGGCACACAGAGGGAGGGGAGGGTGGCCGAAATGTGGGAGAAGGGAAGGGGCGAAGGGGCTCAATTGTGTGGAGCTTGGAAACTTGCACCTGGAATTCAGATTTCATCCAAAACGTACGGGAAATCCTTGTGGAGTTTAAGGTAGGGAAATGATCGGCATCAAGCTTTTAAAACAATGCTCCTGGTCTAGACCTGATGACAGACACAGCGTGGTTTTCTGGATTTTATCTTGGAACAGCAGTGGTCATTCATGGAAAAACTGGTGAAATTCAAAGAAAGCATGCAATTTAGTGTCTTTGTGAACCACATAGCACCAGTGTCAACATCTTCGTGTGGCCAGATGAGCTGTGGTGAGGCAGGGCGTGGACATTAGAGGACGCTGGGCGAAGGGCATGCAGCAACCTTCTGGACCATCGTTGCAACTTTCCTGCAAGTCTGAAATTACTTCAAAACAAAAGTGTTACTTTCAGGATCCGTCTGGGGACTAGGTGTTAGGGGGAGCCCTGAAAGTAGATGAGAGTGGAGTTGGGGAGACCGGTTAGGGTCTTTCTTCTGAGGTCATTCGGCTGAGGGATGGTGAAAGGGAAAACAGTGGTGATGCGGGCCGGGGCGGGGGGTCTCCTTTCTCTTAGGTGAGGGATGGGTCTTCTGCCTCAGCTCTTGAAAATCTTTCTGCCACTGATTGAAGGCAGTCCAATCAGCTCCAATTCAGCTGCTATTTTGTGAGCATCTTCTGGGTGCTAAGTGCCATCCTGAGAATCAAAGTTAGCCTCACATCTGTTCCCAGCCAAGATGGCCTCTTTTTTACACGTGCTCTTGTGGAAATTACCACCATCACCTTTGGTAATGACTTGGAGTGAGAGAGAGAGTGAATGTGTAATGAATGCCTTACCCTCCAATTAGGTAAGACCCATGGAATCAGGACATTAATTTTGCTTATTACTGTATTTTGAATGCCTGTCATACAGCAGGCACTAAATAAATACAACAAGATATGTATTTATATTGTATAAGTATAGTACCGTATGTAAATATAGGAAATAAATGACTACTGTACAGCCACAACAATAATAGTGCTAGTAAGCACGTAAGGAGCATTTGCCAAGAGCATTTTAAGCCCTTAGGTTGACTCGTAATCCTTGCAACCTTATGAGGTAACTACTGTTTCCACCTCCATTTTATGAAGGGGTTTAAGATCTTTGCTTAAAGTCACAGAGCAGGGTCAGGATTCGCATCCAGGCCGCCTGGGTTTGGTCGCCCTAGTCTCTAAATACTGAGCTGCACTGCCCACTGTGGAACAGATGCAGAATGAGTGGAAACTTCTATTATCTTTGCTGATTAAAGCAGCACATGTTCATTGAGGAAAAATTTAGAAAACAAAGATGAATGTGTGAAGAAGAAAATGCAAATCTCCCATAGCACCATTCTCAGTTTACTTCTGGAAGAGGGTTAACCAATGAAATCACTATTTTAGTGGGAATGAAGTGGTCTCTTTTTCTTCTCTCTTTGGAGAGACTAAGGATGAAGACAGACAGCTAGACTAAATTGGGTGCATGGGGAACTTGGGAAGAGAGCTGCAAGGGTTCATGAGAGGATGTGTCCACTTCTTCCCAGCGTTCCCTGGGGAAGCGGGAAGAGAGCTGCAAAGGCTTATGGGAGGATGCTTCTACTTCTTCCCAGCATTCCCTGAGGTGGCTTCTGCTTCTTCCATCAAGTCAGGAGCACCCACTGAGCTCACTGAAAATCCAGAGCTGTGGGACCTTCAGGATCTAGAAAAGCACCCTTCAGGCAGCCTTTTGCGGCCACTTAACCTCCATGTATGAGCTTTCTCAGTTTACACAGCAGTTTGCAGGAAGAGCTGGGGCTCTGTGTGGTTCTTTGGTGCTGATCCACCATCAATTGTAAATTCTGTACCATCAGTTTGAGAATAGCCTTTTGTGGGGGAGGAGAGGCATATAAGGTTTCTCCAGAGAAACAGAACCAATAGGATACATAAGAGACTTACTGTAAGGTTATTTCTCATGTTATTATGGAGGCTGAGAAGTCCCAGCAGATGTGCAATCAGTAAGCAAAGACCCAGGAGAGCTGATAGTGTGGTTCCAGTCCAAGTTGGAAAGACTGAGAACCAGGAGATTGAATAGTTTAACTTCTACTTCAAAGGCCAGTAGTCTCAACAGCAAAGAAGATACATTGTTTCAGTTTGAATCTGAAAGCAGGAAAAGGCTGATGTTCCAATGTGAAAAGTAAAGCAGGAGAAATTCCCCCTTACTTGCTGGAGGGTCAGCCTGTTTGGTTTAGTCAGACTTCAACTGATTGGATGAGGCCCACCACATTAGGGAGGGCAACGTGCTTTACTTTGTCTACCAATTTAATTTGGATCTTGTACAGAAACACTTTCAAAGACATACTCAGAGAAATATTTGCCCAAATGTCTGGGCACCCCATAGCCCAGTCAAATGGATGTACGAAATTAACCATCACAGGAACAAGAGGAGGCCAACTATTTTGATACTGAAGCTCTAGCAACTCATTTTTGAGTCATGTGTGGAGGGTTATTTCAGAGAGCTAGATCTTTATCCTTTTTTTGATCTGACTATCTTTATCCACAGCCATTATCTGCCAGTTACTCTTGCTGTGGATTTCCTTAGGGAAGACTTAATCTTATTCATTATCTATTCTTGCCATTGCTACTTAGAGTACTTGATATTTAAAAAAAAAAAAAAAAGCCTTAGGATTCAAATGGAGGCAGGTGTTTAAGAAATTAAAACAAATATTGAAAAACCCAAAGGCCCTTAAGGCCAGGCAGATGAGTAGGTTCTACAGGACGGGTGTGGGGTGAGAGGGAGCAGTGAGGACTGTGGTAAGGAAGAAGGAAGGCCCTGCTTTAGGTGGACGGTGGCTCCTTGGCTTCAGTCGCCTGTTGGCTATGAGAAAATCAGGCCCAGGAGTACCTGTTTTTTTTCAGGTTTTACAAGGATCCAGAAACTTGAATTTTCAGTCATTTGGAATATTATCATGGCAACTAATTCAAATGTATTATTATTTTTTAAATAATATCCTGCGTGAACCAAACAAAACATTTCCATGAGTGGGGCTTGTCCCATAGACCTTTATGTAACTGGTGATGAGTTAAATAATCACAGACTAACCTAGCAAATAATAATTTTAACAAAATATCTAACATATATTAATGCTTACTGTGTGCCTGGCACCATTCTGGGTCGCTAACTCCATTAGCTCATTCGGTCGTGAGCACAGAGCATGCATCGTATTATCCCCATTTTCCAGATGTGGGCAAAGTGCTCACAGCCACACAGTTGTAAGTGTGGGAACTTGGCTTTTGTCCACCAGCAGACTCTGCTTTAAAGTCCTACATGACGCTGACTCCTTTGACCTTAGCATGTGGGGCCCACCCCCACTGGGTATGCCCAGCCTGGGTCATCACAGATCATAGCCGAGAGCCAAGGAGGGTGTTCCACAAGGATGCGTGTATTTTCTTGGCCAACCTTGGGCCATAGACTGTGCCGAGCACTTTCAAATACAAATGCCTGGAACCTTTACATTGGCATGACAAGGTGGATCTTATTGTCCGGATTCTGCAGTTGAGGAAATAAGATTCTGTCTCTGTGTCCCTACAGTCACATGACTAGCGAAGGGCAAAGGAGGGACTGGAACACAGGTCCAGTGTCTCTTCAGCCTGTCACCTGGCTACTCTCCCACATAACTAAAATCAGAGAATGGGTACAAATAACGGACAGAATATAGCTGTGCCGAGTACAGCGAGCGAGGGCTGTGGGTCCTCACTGAGACGCCATTCGGATATTTACAACTTGTGGTTAACTTGTGTGAGTGAGCACATGTCCACAAGGCGATAAAGTAAACATTTGATGGCAGGTTATGTTTCCATGTTGAAAATTGTTCTCAGAAAAGTTTTTGTTCTTTGTCGCTTTATATTAAGCGGGCTAGTAGCAGCGTCTGTTCGTTTCTGTCTTTACAGAGTAAGCACAGATTCATCTAATGCCTTCACATTGTTGACTTATCTTTAGTTCTGGAATCTCCAAATCTCTTTTCACCTATCTTGGTCTTTTTTTTAAGATTTTATTTATTTGATAGAGAGAGAGCATGAGTATAGGGGAGGGGCAGAGGCAGAGGGAGAAGCAGGCTCCTAGCCGAGCAGGGAGCCCGGTGCAAGGTTCAATCCCAGGAGCCTGGGATCGTGACCCAAGTTGAAGGCAGATGCTTAACGACTGAGCCACCCAGGCGCCTCCCTCTTACCTTGGTCGTACTGAACTGAAACTTACTATCTATACTTTCAGGCCCATGTTTCCTACAATATGGGATGAGGATTTTTTTTTCTTTTCTTATATTAATTTTTATTTTTTCCATAACCCAGCCACCCTGTCCTTCTCCCCCACCCTGCAACAACCCTCAGTTTATTTCCTGAGATTAAGAGTCTCTTATGGTTTGTATCCCTCCCCGGTCCAATCTTGTTTCATTTTTGTTCCCCTCCCTACCCCCTACAGCCCCTGCCCTGCATCTCAAATTCTTCATATCAGAGAGCTCATATGATAATGGTCTTTCTCTGATTGACTTATTTCCATCAGCATAATACCCTCCAGTTC
Organism: Spilogale gracilis; assembly: GCA_004023965.1. Lineage (NCBI taxonomy): Eukaryota > Metazoa > Chordata > Mammalia > Carnivora > Mephitidae > Spilogale > Spilogale gracilis. Next base: position 97,466 of record PITA01004701.1, read on the forward strand.
CATCCCCATCATCACAAATGAGAGGATTTCATTCTTTTTGATGGCTGCATAGTATTCCATTTGTGTGTGTGTATTTGTGTGTGTGTGTGTGTGTGTGTGTGCACGTATGCATGCGTGCGTGCACTTTATCCATTCATCTGTTGATGGACGTCTAGGCTCTTTCCATGGTTTGGCTATTGTGGACATTGCTGCTATAAACATTCGGGTGCATGTGCCCCTTCGGATCACTACATTTGTATCTTTAGGGTAAATACCCAGTAGTGCAATTGCTGGGTTGTAGGTCATCTCTATTTCAACTTTTTGAGGAACCTCCATACTGTTTTCCAGAGTGGCCGCACCAGCTTGCATTCCCACCAACAGTGTAGGAGGGTTCCCCTTTTCCCGCATCCTCGCCAACATCTCGTTTCCTGACTTGTTAATTTTAGCCATTCTGACTGACGTAAGATAGTATTTCACTGTGGTTTTGATTTGTATTTCCCTGATGCTGAGGGATGTTGAGCACTTTTTCATGTGTCTGTTGGCCATTTGGTTGCATATTTTTGGTGGCATTCAAGTTGATTGAGTGTGGGACTGTATTAATTACCTATTGTTGCTTAACAAATGACCCCAAACCTTGGTGGTATAAAGTAATAGACATTTGTCTCACAGCTTGCGTGGGTTAATTCTCTAGGAAGAGCTTAGCTTAGTGTTCCAGCTCAGGGTCCCTCTTGAACTTTATTGTATACATTTTTCTCCATGAACATGTGTTACGTTAATCAGAAAAGGTAAAAGTTGGGGCACCTGGGTGGCTCAGTTGGTTGGGCGACTGCCTTTGGCTCAGGTCATGGTCCCGGAGACCCGAGATCAAGTCCCACATCGGGCTTCCTGCTCGGCGGGAAGCCTGCTTCTCCTTCTCTCACTCCCCCTGCTTGTGTTCCCTCTCTGGCTGTGTTTCTCTCTGTCAAAATAAATTTAAAAAAAAGAAAAAAGAAAAGGTAAAAGTTATCGGTCCCTCCTGCATTTGATTGATGGCCAGAGCTGTAGTCTCATCTGAAGGCTCCGCGGAGGTGAGAGCCACTTCCAAGCTTACTCACATGGTTGGTAGCAGGCCTCAATTTCTCACAGGTCATCGGACTGAGGACATCAGTTCCTTATTGGCAGTTAGCTGGAGGCTTCATTTAGTTCCCCACCCTAGGGCCTCTCACAACAGGGCAGCTAGATTCCCCCAGAGCCAGTGGTCTGAGGAAGTGAGCCCTTAAGGGAAGGGGGCACCTAAGATGGCAGCGGGACGTGAAATACCACCACTCCTGCCACATAGACATGACTCACTAAATCCAGCCCACCCTGAAGGGGGAAGGATTTGCACAAGATGGCGAATGGTCCTATCCAAAATGACTAGGTGCACCAAGCACAACCAGTACTCAGCCTCCTTGCTGCAGGGGCTCTGCATTGGGATTTGGCGCCAGGGTAATGATGCTGGAGTCCAGGAAAGTGAATTGCGCTGTATTTTAGAAACTGGCCAGATTTGTCTTCCAGCAGTCTCTAAAAGGACCCCCACCCCCCAAGGACAGTTTTCTATAAGTGGTGCTTGAAGAGCGATGCTTCAAATTCCTCTTTCAGTCTCCTCTTTTTAGCTAAATAACTGCTTCGTGAAAAGTAGATTGTCAGTCTCATTGGACTTGGCAACTTTGACCCACGTGACACTCTCAGAAAAGATGTAATTCCGGGTTGCCTGGGTGGCTCAGTCGGTCATGATCTCAGGGTCCTGGGATCGAGCCCCACACCGGGCTCTCTGCTGGGCCGGGGAGCCTGCTCCTCCCTTTCCATCTGCTCCTCCCCCTGCTTATGCTCCCTCTCTCAAATAAATAAATAAAATCTTAAGTAAAAAGATATAATCCCTAGTGCTTGTGTGTGGACACAAGCGCGTGCCAAGCAGTTGTGGGTGAGATCGTGTCTGTTGGCTGCATGTGGGTCCCTTTCCCAGAGTGTCCCCACAAACATGTGCTACAGATACAGGTCACTTGTCCCCACACGCCCTTTTGATTCCAGCCAAGCCAAATATGATTGGAGGCAGAGGATGCCGAGTTTGAAGAATGTTCGTGCAGCCACATGTGGGAGTTTCACCCCAGGGAATGCCAGTAAAGTGGGAAGGAGGCAGCTTGTGCCCGACATGGGCCCCAGATGGTCCCAGACTTCTTGCCTTCCTGTCTGAGATGTCAGGATTTTGGCAAGCATTTCTTTTTTTTTTCTCCTGCCCATCATCTTCAGTGTTCTTTACAGCAACGTGTTGCAAATAAGATCAGAGGACTAAGGGTTTCAGTCTCATGCCATGTTCTGAGCCTGGCTTCACTCATTTCTCCTCTATAAAATAGGACCCAGGGCGTTGGCCTGCCCCCAGAGGCCCTTGTGAGGACTCAGTGAGATAACTCAGGCGGGTCATGTCGCTGCCACCCAGGAAGTACACAGGAGGTCTGTCATTATTCCTGCCATATTATTATCAGCCGTCTCATCTGGATGGTCTTTCGGATGGTTCTCTGTGGGGAGTGCACGTGTTAGAAAGCAAACAGAGTAGGTCTTCATTTGCCTGCGTGACCCAAGCAGTTATATGAAAACCGACACTTCTGTCTATATCAGAAATTTTGAAATTTTACAAGAGCAATGTGCCGGCCAAGGCTGAAACCGGGTGTCCGAGCTGCTCCGAAATTCTTCAGCGCCTTTGACTGAAGTCATCATGCAGCGAGGCCATGGCTTCGTGCCCTGGTCGTTTGAATAGATTCCTTTCTGGTTCCCTACCTCTAACTCCCAAGAAATTCCTCGGGGTAAATTTCTGCTTTCCATTTTTATAGAATGACCTTGTTCCCAGCCCCGAGCTTGAAAAGCTGAGTGTGATTGCGGTAGCTTTAAATAAGATGATCAAATACAATTTAGCAGACACTGAGTGATCCCCTACTGTGCGCCGACCACCACATTCAGAAGCTGGTGCTGTCAGCGTCACGGCAACAGCAAACTTGCCTGAAAGGCAACATGGCATCTTGGTCCCTAGTGCAGACTCTGGAGCCAAACAGCCTTGGTTCAGTCCCTCCACCTCTTCCTGTCTGTGTGACCCTGGGCAAGTCGCTTCCCTTCTCTGAGCCTCCATTTCTTCATCTCAGCAGTGGGGACATTAATATGCGCCCACCTTTAGTTGGAGGTAAACAAAGTCATGCGCATTTTGTGCCTGATGTGGTAAATGAAGATCATGGAGTTGTTGTGCACGACTTCTGTCCCCAGCTGCTCCCAGGCAAATGGGACAGGAAGAAAATAAAGTCAGTGAGAGAATCTTTAGAAGATTAAGCCCTAGAGAGAGAGGGTACTGGGTTTTTAGTACTCAATTTCCCTTTGGACCCCCATGGGTCCTGTCCACGGGGACTGTGCTTTCTCAGCTACGTTACTGAGCATTGGACACTCCTCCTCTCCTCCAGCCCCGCCTTGGCTCCCGGTGCCCATCCCCAGACGGTAACCTGCTGGGGGCAAGGCCTGCTCTGTGCAGCTTCCTGTGGGATGGCAGCCCATAGCGTGGGGCCTGGCGCATAGCAGGAGCTCAGCGAATCTGGGCTGACTGAATCAGTGAAGTCACCCAAGACTTTTTTTCTCGCAAAGAAGAGTTTACTTCCACAAGCTCTGGGGCCAAACATAGGTGGAACCAAACCCACAGCCACCTTCGGACAGAGCGGGAGCCTGGGATACCCCCTGAAGCCTCTCGTGCTGAGTACTTCTTCACGGATGGTGGCAGCTGCTACTGTTCTAAAAACTTATGTGCAGGTCTGTTTGTGGCCCACAGTGACATGACCTGGCGTTGCCAAGTTCCGGGGGGACCCTGCCTCAGAAGACCAGCTTCATGTGGTTTTTTGAGGTTGACTCCCTGCCCACCGCCTTCCTTATGATTCTGCTCTTGAACCAGGTTATCTGACAAGTCGGTGACCACAGAGCTCTGCATGCGCCTCCAGGACAGGTCCCTAGGGGACAGATAGTGTCCCTAACCTCCGCCCCCCACACTGCTTCATTCTTTGGCAGCCCCTGCCTTGCCTTGCCGGTGTGGTATAGCCAAGCTCGCCCCCAGGGCTGCTGATGCAGAAGGCATTCGAGAGATGTGCACCTTGCTGCCCTAATGTCAGTGGCCCACCCTACCAGGAGAGAGCAAGGGACATATAACCAAGATGTGCGCCGTGAATGCAGGGGCCAGGCAGCCCCGAGCCCCTCCGTGCAAGGCACCGTCCCCCCATTCGGCCTGTCACGCTCCTGACCACACATGTGGTAGAGTTGCTCATTCTGTTGTGTTCGGTGGGTAGGTTGATGGTAAAGGGAGCAGCTGGCTTACCTGGGATTCCTAAAGCAGATCTTTCGCTTCCTCATTTTGTTCTCCACGTGGCTACTCTTTATTTATATATATATATATATATTTTTTTTTTTTTGCTTCCAGAAAATACAGGCAATACACATTCCTTTTTGGAAACTTAAGAAATACAGAAAAGCAGGACATCTGAGTGTCATGGGTGGTTGAGCTACTGGCCCTTGGTTTCCACTCAGGTCGTGATCTCAGAGTCCCGGGATTGAGCCTTACCATGCTGAGCACCAAGTGTGCTTGGGACTCTATCTCCCTCTCCCTCTTCCCCCCCACCCCCAGCCCAATGTGCACACAGACACTTTCTCTCTCTCTCTCTCTCTCTCTCTCTCTAAATAAAGACATCTTTAAAAAGAAATAGAGGCATTTTATCATTAACAAAGCTTCCCTGGTTATTGCTAGAAAAAAGAGGAACATTGGGGTGAGGTGGTCCCTGGAAGGGAACTCGTTAATCCACTGGAGGGTGATGATACCCTGTCACCAATTTCTCTGAAGCTAGGACATGCTGCGTTCCAGGCTGTGCCCAAAGGTCTTTTCCTGAAACATCACTTGACATTGATAATGATGGAGGCAATCTGCAAAGGCTGGTTCCACAGTGACAGGAGAGAGTAAGCCAGAGCAGGTCATTCTGGGGCTGTCCACTTAAATAAAGCCCCGGCTTAGAAAACCCCAAACACACTAAAGTGGATACTGTAATGGGATTTATGCAATACTCTGTTAAGGGCAAACCCAGCCCCATAAATACATGTCCGAAATTCAATCTGCCAAATGAAATGTTAAAGGCACCAAATGGATTTCTCGGAAGGATCAGAGCTAAGATGTAGTTTGCCTGCACTTGATAAGCTTATCCAGCCTTGCCACTAGGAAAGGAGAGGGAAAGAAAAAAATGGAAGTAAGGATTTTACTGTATTCTCCGGTATCTTAGATGTTTTCTTTTTCAATGAAAAGGGAAAAAGAGATTATCAGTCCTCTGGCTGTGAAGTAGTGTTCCTGATCCAAATATCTTTTGGGCTACAAAGGGAAGGGTACTTAATCCCTAGCTGGAGCCCAGTTCCACTCTCCCAGCCCTGAAGCCTCATGGGCAAGGTTTCTTCCATACCTGGTTGGCTCATCTACCTGAGTCTGGCACCCAGATGATCGAGGTCATGGCCAGACTCACATGTGGGCCAGCTCAAGGCCCACTTCCCAGCCCCAGGTTCTGGCTTTGACTTTGAACCAGCGGCCACCATCAGGTGTGTTTGTGGCTGATGAAAGTGATTTAGGGCACCAAGCTGCAGCAGGGTTGGATCATTCTAGACAACTCTTCCTGACCCTGTCCTCTTACTCTTCATGATTTTCCTGTCCAGCATCTCCTGCAAAGATGGTCCTGTTTACCTAAAGGAGATATTGTGATAGTTCAGAATTTCATAAGGGTTTGTTTTGTTTTGTTTTGTTTTAGTTTAGAGGCTGGGAGGAGCATGAACAGGGGAGAGCCAGAGAGAGCACCCCAAGCAGATTCCGTGTTGGGTGTGGAGCCTGACTCGAGTCTCAATCCCATGACCCGAGATCATGCCCTGAGCTGAAATCAAGAGTCAGCTGCTCAACCGACCGAACCATCCAGGTGCCCTTCGTAAGACTTTTTTTTTGGAGGGGGGGTACCATTTAGAGGAAAGCCAAAGCTACATTGCCAGTTAGAGTTTCCTTCCAAGCATCTGAGACTTGCTTCTGACATTGGAATGTGACCCCAAAGAGTCACTTTCAGGATGACAGTGTGTTTCCCCCCAAAAAACAAAAAAAACAAAAAAACCCTCTTGTCTTGGACGAAGGTATGAGTTGGTGGCCATGGACGTGTTTGTGGAGGGTAGTGGGTTTGGCTCTCGGTGTGGGAGATTTCCCTTGTCTTTTCTCCAGGACAGCTGGCTGATGGATTAGGCCATTGCCATCATTGTCCTCAGCCCTGACACCCCTAGGGCCGAGGCCTTTGCAGGTATGGTTGGCTGGGTCAGGTTGGAGATCGTTGGAGATCATGGCTGTGGTTCTTAGAGGTTTCCTCCCAGGCATTGCTCAGCCATGCCTAGATGATGCTCTAACCACAGATGAAATCCGCCCTGGCTGTGAAGAATTGAGAACCTGCTTCCTGTGTGTTTATTTCTGTCCTCTGAGGAGTCACCTGATGTGTTGTCTCTAGGGTACTTGCCTGGGCCGAAGACCTTGCTGGAGCCTTATCTGGAATAAACATCAGATCTTTGGGTCCTTGGCAGTTAATGGGTTGCCTGAGTAGTTTGAGATCTAGGGAGGTGAAACATGAAATGAGAGGACATAATGGAAGCCTTTAATTTTTTTAAAAAAACTTGATCGAGGTGGGATTTATATGCCATAAAACTGCCAGGTTTTAAGGGCACCGTCCAGTGATTGTTAGTAAATTCACCAAGCTGTGCACCAACCATAACCCAGTTTTAAAACATTTTTATCACCCTAGTAAAAGTCTTTCTGCACACCTGGCCTCACTCCCAGGCAACTAACTGCTAATTTTGTCCCTATAGGTTTCCCTGTTTTGGACATTTCTAGAATGTCATATCTGGCTTCTTTCACTTAGCATACTGTTTTGGGGGTCTGTCTGTGCTGGGGGACACCGCTGACTAGTATTCCACTGTATGGATGTACCATGGTGGATTCGTTCACTGGTTGCCGGACCGTGGAGCTCTCTCCTCTGTTATGAACAAGACAGCTCTAAGCATTCACGTACAAGTCTGCGTGTAGACACGTGTTTCCATTTTTCTTGGGTATATTCCCAGGAGTAGAATTTCAGGGTCATATGGTAAATTTATATTTAACTTTTTAAGGGGCTGCCAAATTGTCATCCAAAGCGGCTGCATTGTTCTCTGCTCCCACCATCAGTGGATGAGTGGGTCCGTTCATTTTTAGTCTTACTCAGAACTGGGTGGCCACGATGTTTATTAGAAACTGCTGCGTGTGAAATCCAAATATGACTACCTGCTTGTGGGAAACAGGCCCTCATTGGGACCTTGACAGCGTTCCAGAAGAGCCTCACCCCCCCTCCCCATTTGCACATAAGCTTTCCCTAGCATAGGTCAGAGCTCCCAGCCTAGAAGCCCTTGTGCCTTCCCCTCCCCCCCCCCCCCAGTCCAGCCTTGCTTGCCACACTCCCCTGCAGTCCGTCTCATTCCAAAGAGGATTCGCTTTTATTAAAAAAAAAAAAAAAAAAAAAAAGTTCTGTGTCGCACTGTTGCTAATTTAGCAACTTTATTGGACAATGTGATTTACCATCCGTGGCCTGCCTTCGAATGGATTCATTTACCTGCATTGATTGGTCTATGTCGCTGTTAACTGGTGGCAGAAAATGCACAGCACTGCTTAAAAACTGTAGCATTTTGCTTTCTGATAACGATGGCTGACTCCATCCTCGATCACCAATGACATGGTATTCTCCTTTGGAAGATGGACTTAAATCGCATAACTCTGTTCCTTGGTGATGAGAAAATAAATTACTTTTCTATACTCTGTTCTGCTAAGCACTTCTTAAATGTCTGGGTGCTGTGGCAGGTGTCCCTTCTTTTCTTTTTTGGGTATTCTCTCCTTGCGTAGTCGAAGTGTGGTCCTTGGGTCACCAGCCTCAGTATCACTGGGAACATGTTAGAAATACGGAGTTTTAGGGCACCTGAGTGGCTCAGTTGGTTAAGCATCTGCCTTCGGCTCAGGTCATAATCTCGGGTTCCTGGGATTGAGTCCTGCATGGGGCTCCCTGCTCAGCAGGGGAGTCTGCTTCTTCCTCTGCCTGCCACTCCCCCTGCTTGTGCTCTCTTGCAAATAAATAAGTAAAATCTTTAAAAAGAAAAAAAAAAAAGAAAGACGAAGAAGCATAAATGCAGAGTCTCAGGCCTCGGCCCAGACTTCTAGAACCAGAATCTTATTCTAACAAGACTCCCAGGTGATGCATATGCACACTAAAGTTTGAGCAGCTGCACCCTAAGCCTGGAGTCAGCTAAAATAAGGCCATTGGACTGGATCGGGCCAGCTGCCTGTTTGTCTTTTTTTTTAAAAAGTTCTCTTAGGACACGGACACATCCATCCATGCACGTATTGCTGTGGCTTCTTGGCACTCCCACTGTGGAGTTCAGGAGACCGACAGCGACCTTCTGGCCTGCAGAGCTGAAAATGTTTACTTTCTGAGGCCTTGACACAAAGTGTTCGCTGACCCCCACTCTGGGGAAGGTTTTATTTTTCTTTTATTTTTATTGTATTTGTGTATTATATTTGTTAATGACTAACATTATTATTTATGTATTATTTTTATTTATTAAAAAAACTTAGGATGCCTGGGTGGTTCAGGTGGTTAAGCATCTGCCTTCAGCTTGGGTCATGATTTCTAGGTCCTGGGATCCAGCCCCATGTCAGGCTCCCAGCTCAGCGGGGAGTCTGCTTCTCCCTCTCCCTCTGCCACTCCCCCTGCCTCTCCTTTTGCTTGTGCTCTCTCTGTAGCTCTTGCAAATGAATTAAAAAAAATTTGTTTGCTTTTTCTTATTTTCCATTTTCCACTTACTGTACACTGGGCCATCCTACATTTTCTTTTCACTGATATGTAATTGACATATTAACATTATATTCATTTGAGGCGTAGAGCCTATGATTCAGTATTTGTATAGACCACAGAGTGGTCACAGTAAATGGAATTAACATCTCTTACTACACATCATTACAAACATTTTTTTTTCTTGTTCTGAGGACTTTTAAGATATACTCTTTTAGCAACTCTTAAATATACAATATGGTATTATGTAATTTTTTTTTTTTAAAGTAAGTTACGAGTGCCATTCAGCCCCAGGATTTTTTTGCCTTCCTTCCCTCTTAGAATGATGTGACAGAAATGAAATGAAGTGAAGGCCTTGGGTTTCTTGTCCACAAACTGGAAAGCTCTGAGTTCCCCTGATTTCTCAGTTCCCATCTGTCTGGCTGTGAAGAGTGTTCTGGGCGAGCTCTGTTTTATGTCAATTTCTTCTTAGTTACCAAGGGGATTCACTGTTTGTGAAACTGGAAAGCCATATTTGTGATTCCTTTGTAAAGACTTTGTGTGGACACTCAAAGACTTAAAAAAAAAAAAAAAAAAAAAAAGAATCCCTGTGTCAAATCACAGAGTCTGGTCTGGTGGGGAAAACGTAGTCACAGGACGCAGCCCAGAAAGGGACACAGGCAGGACTGGCTTTGTGAGCGTGTGGCCTGGGCCCTGGGTCCCACACCCACGAGGGTGCCGGACTTGTGTTAGTGCTCTGTTCTCACCATCTTAAAATTCGTAACGGTTTTTAAACAAGGTATCCCTCCCCCTACAACTTGGTTTTGCACTGGGCCAGCCAACTTGTGTGGAAGCCAGCGACAGGATCAGAAGACCCAAGCGAAGAGACTTCCCTGCAAGGTGAGAGCAGTGTGCACGGCGCCCTGTCCGCCAGCAGCCGAGCTCCCCTGACCCAGTGACTTCATTGCCGATGTGCCTGATTCCGCTCACCTTGTGCCCAGGGAAGAAAGCCCATTTCTAATGATTTCCTGAATTCAGCATTAGAGACGGAAGTCTGCTTGTGCAGAGGGGGTTCAAAGTGAAGTTCAGATTAGCTCCAGTTAAGGACAGTGTTTGATCCCTCACAATTTGAATGTAATTGCTTTCGGAGGATGATGTTCTGTTCCACTTTTTCCTGCAGAGGTGGCAAGAGATGCCGCTTTTCAAAGAGGGTGTTCCTTAAAGAAATTGGGCTCCCATCCTGTGTGAGGTTGAGGACCCTGGGGACTTCTGAGTAGTTGGGGTTTTCAGGCCAGAGGTCACTGGTGGAAGCCTCCCAATGGTGCCGCTTCCTCCTGATCCCTGTAGGGAGGAATTTCATCCAGTGACCCTGCAGGCAGCTGATTGAGTCTGAAATAGCAGCCTCCCAACCCAGCAGGGACCAGAACAAGGAACACTGCTGTAATTTCTTTCCTCCTCCCCTCTGAACGATTGTTAATCAGGAGTCTTTTGGAAACAAAAAAATAAAAGGAAAGCAAGAGAAAGGAGACCTACTTTGGCAAAGCTGGTGGAAAACTACTGCTCCGCCTACAGGTCTCCGAAGCCATGGGTTAGTGGGCAGGGGGCTGCAGATGGCTCAGAAGCTCAGAGACATGAGTGACCATGCCCCCCACCCACCAAGAGAGGCTTTTGGCACTTTCCCAGAAACCAAAAGCTTTTTGATAATCCTAGTTCTAACCGTGAACAGTTCTGCATTTGTCATCATGGCTGTGGACATTTATTGAGCATTTACTAAGGTGTCAGGTCTGAGGCCACGTCCTGCATCTCTCCTAATACTTATCACGACCACGTGGCCCAGCTGTGCTTTACAGATCAAGTCTGAGGCCCTCTAAGCTTGACTTGGCCAAGAGCACACAGCTGGTAAGGGACAGGGTGAGGTTTCAGCTGCTGACATTTCAGGACTCCAGAGCGTGGACCGCATCCCCTGAGCTGCCTTTGACTTCACTGTCCCCTTTGCAGCTACTACAGCCCCCTCCCCAACATCATGAGGAGGGGGAGCCAGGGGCGTTAATGAAACCCCAGCAGATTTGAACCTCAGCCGTTGTTTCCCAAAGTGTAATTGAGATTTAGGTTGTAGACAGGTGAACATTTTTTAGAAGTGTATTTATTGTATTTAAAGGAAATATATATAACTGATATATTAAACCTGTGGTTTTTAGAATGAACTAGCAGTTCTTTTCAAAACATGAATGTAGGAAAACAAACCATGAGTCTTTTAAATAAAAATAGTTGTGTAGGTAAGAAGCTTGTATGGCCTGCTGGTTCACCTGTTCTGGAAACCTCGTGCCAGAGTGGTGGGCACGAGGCTGAATACGCAGTATTATGGTGGGGAGTGGTGCAGAGCTGGATACCCTGACAAGGAGCCTTTGTTCTTGGTGGGAAAGAAGTTGTTAGTAAAGTTGTCAGCTTTTTTGGCTTTGTCATCCACATTGATGGTACCATCACCCTCTCCTGTCCCGTGGAGATGGTCTCAGCACCTATGGCCAAAACCCCATCAGCTTCACTGACTTGCAGAATTGTTCCCGTGTATTATTAGCAAGAGGCCCTTACTACGGCCTTTGGGGTTCCACATCTCCTCTGCCTACCATGGTCTGTAGCTACTTTGCCACACCAGCCTTCTTTCTGTCTCTAGGCTGGACCAAGCCCAGTCTCGTCTCAGGGCCTTTGCACTTGCTCTTCTTCTTCCTTCTTCTTCCTTCTTCTTCCTTCTCCCTCCTCCTCCTCCTCCTCCTCCTCCTTCCTCTTCTTCTTCTTCCTTTTTTAAGATTTATTTATTTATTTAGAGAGAGAAAGAGAGAGTGTAGTGTGGTGGGGAGGGAGAGGGGGAAGGGCAGGGAGAGAATCCCAAGCAGACTTCCCACTAGCATGGAGCCCCACACTGGGCTCAGTCTCACAACCCTGAGATCATGACGTGAGCCGAAGCCAAGAGTCAGAAGCTCAACCGACTGAGCCACCCAGGGGGCCCTGCACGAGCTGTGCTTTCTGCCTGGCCCTCCTCCCTCCAGGTATCTGCGTAGCCGGTGTCGTCTTCTCGTTCTGGTCTTCATGTCTGCCTTGTTAGAAGGGCCTTTCCTGTTCACCTCCTAAAGTCCCCTTCTCTTCCTGTCAAACACCAGGTTGTGAGTATCTTAGACTTGAGGACCCTGTGGTCTCCGAGGCAACACTCCGCTCTGCCTGTGTTGGGCAGGAGCCTTCATAGACAACATGGAAATAAATGGGTATTGTTTCAGTAACACTTTATTTTACAAACACAGATGGCCACGTAGATGTCACCCGCTGGCTGAGTTTGCCAAGCCCTGCTCTTTTCTGTTATCCTTTTTTTACAGTGTTGTCATAACTTTGCTCACAATCTGAGATGATCTTGTTTACTGGTATGTAACTTTGTCTCTTTGGATCTAGAACGCACACCCTGTGAAGGCAGGCACATTGCCCTTCCTTCCTGTTTAGTCCATATCCTTAGCGCCTCCCATACAGAGTGCACTCCAGAAATGTTTGTGAAATGAGTGGATCCTGTCACTCTGGGATTCCTGTATTTATTTATTCTCACTTCCTTTGCTCCTTGCCTTTTACGGAACGTTGGAAACGGAGCTCATGGCCAAAGACGTGTTACGTGTGGAAGCAGGTTGTGGTTGGACATGACCAGCCAAACGAGGTAGAGAAGCAGCACAGACTAGTACGGCATGAACTCTTACGAAGTCAGAGGGGGCTACTCAGAGGGCGTAGTGTCTGAGCTGAGATGGAAGGATGCATTTAAGTTCTCTGTCTAGAGAGGCAGAGCCGGGAAGAGCGTTCACACACAGGGAAGGGCTTGGGCAAGGCCGTGGCAGCAGGCACCAGTCTGGTTTTGAGTCTTGGGAAGGAAAAGCCATCGGGGCTAGAGAGTAAAACAAGTCCCAGGTGTCACTGCAGGTCAGAGGAGCAGCAGCAGGTGTTAATTTGGGAGTCTAGTTGGATGAGTTTGTATGAACAATTGACAAAGGGCTTTTTCTGGAACACGGACTTGGGCCTTGCACACTTAAATGTGGGCTCTGATTTCTGTGAACTCAAAGGTTGCAGCACCCTAGAAGTTTAAAAATTTGTGGTCTACAGGTCCAACTTCTCAGTTGATCTAGCCTCAGTTATCTGGAGTTGGCCAACACTTGGAGGCGAGCTCTCTGACATCCTATGTACTTGGTAGGTCTTGGCTTGCAAAATCTGTAGCCAATGCTAATGAGCAGCCTTCCCAGGCTCTCACCCTGCCCTTACACAGGCATCTAAAACTCATCAATTGTCAGCAGGGAGTAAAACACACGGAGAAAGGGCAGCATATGGCATGGAAGAGTGGGGAATTGCAAGCCCTGAATAAAATTTTATTGAGGTGGGCCAGCCCTGCTGTTTATGAGGCCCTTAAAGGGAATTCGTGATCTGCAAAACTGAAGACTGTTCTTTCTGGTCACCCTGGTGAGAGGAGAAAGCCCTGACACTTTGAGGACTCTGCCTCCAACTTGTAAGCCTTGGCTAAGCCCTAATGAGGCTGGAACCAAGTTCAAGGGTAGAGGCGGATGCTGTCACAAACCTCGGGGCTGCTGTCATAGGAAGGCCACAGGAGAGGGAAACAGACGTTCTGCAGTACCTACAAGGCACTAGGGTGCTGATGAGATGCACACCTACTATGTGCATAACTCCTGTATTCTACAGCATCTGCAAAACTTTCTTTCCGGCAGTAGTTACTTAGTATTTTTCTTTAGATGCACTCACTGTTTACATGGGCTCAGCCTAAAGCTGTGCCACCCATAAAGTCATGGTATAGACGAAGCCTGTTTTCTTCAGACATCAGGTAAATCTGTAACTATTAAAGTTTTTTCTGAAAGATTTGTTCACAAACCACCTAAAATAACTTGCCTGCCGTCAAATCTCGTGCTCTTGGCCTAATCTTCTTTAGATCTTGTGGGTTTGCTAGAAGGTGCTGTTATTGCTTTCATTTTGTGAAATGAAGGGCAAGGAAACAGAGACCCAGAGAAATTTAACCACTCACCCAAAGTCACACAGCTAAAGACCAGCAGAGGCTGCATTTCAACGCAGATCTTTCTGGCTCTAAAGTCCAAAGGATATGTGCCAGCTTCTCCGGAAGGAATGGGAGCAAGATGTCCAAACATCCCCTGGGTTGGATGGACAGATGGAAAACTTCTTGGGACAGGTACACATGGTAAAATTGAAGCTGGTTAGACTTCTTGCCTGGCCTAAGGAGGTAAAGACAGCTTCTGCTGCCAATAGGGTCCTGTGGATTTGGGCATCAGACTTGCGCAGACTGTGAGCATTTTTGCCAATGCACTCCTGCCTGGCATGGAGAGCCCTTCATCATCCCATAAAATATTGACTCCCACATGAAAGCCCAGGTGAGTGAGGTAGATGGCAGGGAGGATAGCCCACACACTGTCCCCACCGTCCAGCACTGAGGGCGGCAGGAGGCCCCTCCTTTGTAGGGGAAGTTCATTAATATTCAGTCCTCATGGAAGGTCATCGAAGGAAAAAAATCATCTTAATGGGTTCTGAATGAGCCCAGCTGCTGGCTGTGAGGGGAAGGCCATGAGGAGCAGACTCCTATACCCTTGAGGTGTTGCCTGGACAGCCCAGGGCTGAACTCGTCGCTAGCTGGGCATTTTCATGGAGCATGAGTCAACAGGCCCCTCCCCGAAGTGGGCAGCCCCACTGGGCAGGGGGCAGGGCCCTGCAGTTGGGGGGTGCAGCCTGGGGACAGAGGAGGAGGGACCAGGTAGAGTTGGCAAACCCAGCGAGATCCCCAGCAGGGGAGAGAACTGTGGTTAGCTCTGCTGATCCCATTTTCCCTTAAAGTCTTTAGCTCTCTGGGGGTTAAGATCTCAAATCAGGATAACCGAGTTTAGGGTCCCTGCTAGTCCCTGTATGGCCTAGTGGGAATGATAAAGACCCCCTCTTAGAGGAGGACTACAGAGAGCGCCCCACTGGGGTCAGCGTGCCGTCCTACCCTGGGCAGGACTGGGGAGGGCCACTGGCCAGAACCCCCACATTGCAGTCCACAGATGATAGGGCTATTACCAGGGCCTTGAAGGAGAGCTACCTTATGTTTCAATTTAAAAAAAAATATGTGTACCAGTTTTCTATTATTGTGAAGCAAGCTATCTGGAAACCTGGTTGCTTGAAACAATCATTTTGTTTTGTGCCTGATTTTTGTCTGGGTCAGGGATTTAGGGAGAGCCCTACTGGGCAGTTTGCTTCTGCTCGGTGTGGCAGCAGCTAGGGCCGGGCAACCCCCTTCTAGAATGATTTCTTCACCCCTGTTTACCATCTTGTTCCTTCTTGAGCGCCTTCTCTCCCCACATGGCGTCTTGTCTTCCAGAGCCTTCTACCATGACATGATTTTCCCCCAGCAGGATGGTCTCAGGGTAGTGAAACTTCTTAAGCAGCCACTGGCCTCTGGGAGGTAGGACTTGGAGGCTCCGGGAAGTTCAGGGCTCCAATCGGAATGGACACAACATCACTCTGGCCATATTGTGTCACTCCAGTGCCCACCTAAATTCTAGGGTCTAGAAAAAGAGACCATACCCTTTGTTGAGGAGATGGGGCTCATGTGGCAAAGAATATATGGGGAGCATTATATACTTGCAGTCCTCTTGAGAAAATACAGCCTGCTGCTCCTGAATTAGCAAATATTTTTCCAGAGTTTCATGATGAATTTTCTTTCTTAAACTCCCCTTTGCCTCCTTTGTAAAGAACAGTGAGAGGCAAGGCACAGGTGTAATTTTTTTTTTAAGATCAAAATATATGTCCGATTCTTAATTATCTTTTTTTAAAGATTTTATTTATTTATTTGACAGAGAATGCACAAGGAGGGGGAGCAGCAGAGGGAGAGGGAGAAGTGGACACCCTGCTAAACCGGGAGCCCCATGCAGTAGTTGATGCCAGAATCCTGGGATCATGACTCGAGCCAAAGGCAGATGCCTAACCAACTGAGCCACCCAGACAGGCCTCCAATTCTTAAATCTTCTGCGGGCTCTTCATGGGATCCTAATATTTGATCTGAAAGGTTACTCTAATAAGGTAAATCAGCTTGCAAAGTGGAAGTAGCCCCAGGGTGAGCACAGCTGTTGGGGGAGGGACATTGTATGCGGATCCAAGGCGGTTTCCGTTCTCTGTTGAAAAAGCAGCTGGCTTGTGTTCGCTGAGGTCCCAAAGACAAGGCCATCTGGCTTGGACCAGCTCCTTGTCCCGCCACCCTGGTGTTTAAATATTAAGTGGGTTTTACTGAATCAATCAAGAAAGATTCAGTTACTGAAATGGAGGCAAATACAGGCGGTAAATTGATGTTTTTGATTGAAATTTGCTTCCAAGCCAAGCTGTTGGGTCATTATTGGATATTCACCTCCCTTTCATAATATGGTGTCACAAGTAAATGCACACCCATTCAGTTGAACATTTGGACCCCTAGCTAAAAAAAAGTGTAAAATAATTAGGCAAGCCAACTTTTTTTTTTTTTTTTTTTTTGGATGATGCTAAATTTTGCAAAGAATAGTAGAAATAGATGTTGCATATTCTAACGGGTGAGGAGTTAGCCCATTGTTCTGAGGGGTCCCCATGCAGGGACACTGGAGCTAGAAGGTGTGGTTTGCAGCCTTGTCTCTACCCTTTACAAGCTCTGACTTGGGCAGGTCACTGGTACTTACGGGGAACCTCACTTTCCTTGCCTAGAAAATGAAGATGGTTATACCTCTTTAATCCTGGGATTGGTGTAAGAGAAAAATGACACAGTACTGTTTTTTGTTTTGTTTTTTTTTAAAGATTTTATTTACTTATTTGACAGAGAGAAACACAGCGAGAGAGGGGAACACAAGCAGGGGGAGTGAGAGAGGGAGAAGCAGGCTTCCGCCGAGCAGGGAGCCCGATGTGGGACTCGATCCCGGGTCTCCAGGATCATGACCTGAGCCGAAGGCAGTCACTTAACCAACTGAGCCACCCAGGCACCCCTACAGTACTGTTTTTAAAAATCACTTTGTGAGTTCAGAAATTCTTCACATACTGAACCATGAATGTTAATAATAACTAACATGGCAGGTTTCTCTTGTCTGAGAATGAACATTAGTCATTTAAAAATTAAATATAGAGTCTATAATTATTTCAAAACACAAAGTTTAAAAAAATTAACTGTATAACCCTGAAATCTAGAGTTTGGATACAAGCCATAATTTGTGTGCTGTGCCTTATGTATACATAAGCTCGATTTTGGCTAACCTACATAGTACTTTCTGAAATTGAAGGCTTGAGCCTACAAAGACACACAAGTAAGGAGACCATTAGATAATGTTTTGCTTCTTTGAATAAATGTCAACCAGTAATTGAGCTCTAATGCTGAATGGGCTAATAATAGCAACAAGTGGATTATGTTCATTCTAATAGACATAGATCCAGTTATTTACAACACATGGTTCACTGAGGGCCTAGGAGGGGAAGTTCTCTTTGTCATGAGCTACATTGATGATCTCCAAACACCATTCTTATGGAATGTGGCTCCCCTGAGCTGATGATAAGCACCCCATACTCAAATCAAAGGGAGCTAGCTTCCTCTTCCCCCAATTTACAGAAGACAAAAAGGAGGTCAGTGGATCAGATTTTTTCATATATATATATATATATATATATATATATATATATTTATTATTTATTTTTTATTTATTTTTTATTTTTTACTGTCTCTTCTTCTTACATCTTTAGCACCTGAACCTGCTTGACCTTGCTGAAATGCAGTGAAAGATGCTGTCTGCAATATGTCTTTAAATACTGGAAGTTACTTCATTGGAAGCATTGCCTGTTGCATTGGGTCTGCAAATGACGTGATCACTCCCACATTTAAGGATGGCTGTATTAGGCTTTATTACCAGGGCTGGGCAGATCTGGCCCATTGTTTGTGTTTATAAATAAAGTTTTATTGGAACACAGCCATACCTGTTCATTTACAGATTGTGTATGGCAGCTTTCACTCTCTGCCAGAGTTGAGTAGTTGTAATAGAGATTTTATGCTGTGCAAAGCTAAAAGTATTTATTATGTGACCCTTTACAGAAAAAGTTGTTGACCTCTACGCAATACCATGGCTAGGGCGTGAGACACAAGAGCAAGAAGGCTTTTTGCTCTGAGCTTCCTCTGGGATAGCACGTTGCTGAGACTACCATCTCGTGACAAGACTCAATTTGAGCTTTCCACTTTCTCTCCCAAACCTGTAACAAATATGATAGGCAGGAAGAAAATCTTTTCTTTTCCTTTCTTTTCTTTTCTTTTTTCTTTTCTTTTCTTTTCTTTTCTTTTCTTTTTTAACTGTTTTCCTTTTTAAGGGAACATTAGATCATGGTTAAAAAGAAAAGGGAAGGGGTTTGTATAATCTTGTTCAAATCCCACCTCTACCATTAGTTAATTCACACATCCAATTCTTCCTTTAATTAACAGGTAATGTATTTATTACATACCTAGTTGTGGCTGCTGCCTCCAGTGCATATGCCTAACCTGGGTCCTGGGGGTTCCAGGTTCTCTATTGCTGTGGAACAGATTGCTCACAAATTTCGAGGCTTAAACAGTTATTACGTGTTAAAGCTTTGTGGGTTGACTGGGCTTGGCTGGATGATTCTCCCTTGGATTTTTGCATATGTTCCGATCAGGTATGGGCTGGGGCCACAGGCATCTGAAGGTTTGGCTGAGGTGGCTGCTCATCTCATCCATATGGCTGGCAGCTGGTGCTGGCCAGGAGCTCACCTGGAGCCGGCCGGGAGCTCACCTGGAGCTGTCGACTGGAGCACATGTGGCTTGGGCTTCTCGCAGAATGATGGCTGGGTTTCAAAAGGAAGCTTCCCAAGAGCGAATGTGCCAGGAATCTCAGCAGGAGCTTCCTAATACCTGGGCTCCGAGCTTCCAGAACATGACTTCTGCCACATTCTGTTGGGCAAAACAAGTCATGGCAGTGAGCCCCGTTTCAAGGGGAGTAAGACCTCTCCAGGGGAACATCAAAGAATCTGTGGGCCTCTTGTGTTCAACAGATATGCATACAGTAGGGAGCCAGCAACAACGGCTCTTCTGTTAAATTGCATCTTTTACAAATTCTGATACAGAATAAGAAGCTGTGATGATCTGAGAGCTCTTAGTAGGGTGGTCTGGTTAGAAGAAAGGCCAGGCAAGGGTTTTTGGCAGATGGACAAAGTGAAGGTTGAGTGGAGTGAGCCAGGTGGAGAAATGAGGAGAGAATCATCCAGGCGCAAGAAACAACCTGTGCAAATGTCCTGGGGCAGGATGATAAGAAGGCCTGCGTAGCTAGCACTGAGAGAGTGAAGGGAACATGGTTGGAGTTAAGGCTTACTAGATGGATGCTGAAGGCTATAATTCCTAATCTCTCCAAACTTCAGTTTCCTTACTGACAAAATAGGATAATACTTACCGCAGGAGGCTGTCGAGAGGATAAATTAGGAATAACTCAGTGATATTTTCTTCTCCCTTGAAATGGCTGCTAACAAATGCAAGGCGCATATTGCCTGGCACCTTTTTGCTCTCTTCTTCTGCTCGTGAGCTCCACCCTCCAGGGTCAAAACCAAGCCTGCAGCTCCTGCCTTTAGATTTGCAAGCTCTCTGTGATGTCTTACCTAAACTGTTAAGTCCTATAGCTTGTGAAGGGTCCATGTGAACGTAAGTCATCGCCTGGTCATTAATTTGATGTTTAAAGTGACCCCAGCCTCACCTCAGTAACACATGTGGATGCAACACAAAGGGTAAATTTCTCTTCTGGCCATGGAGTTGATTTGCGTGGCTTCTTCCCCCAACCTCCAGCTCGCCAGCCTTAGGTCATGCACATCTCCTTCCTCACGTCCTTCTCTAAAGGGGCCTTCTGCAATCCATGCAGGGCCGTCGCACATGGATGCCACAGCCGAGAGCTCTGGGACTCCGTCCTGCTCTCCTGCAGAACTCAGACTGCGAATTCTGGTGGTGGAAGGATCTGGAGGGCAGAGCTGTTGGCATGCCCCCCCGGGGCTGCAGCTCCCCTGGGTCCACTTGAAGCCAGCTTCTGCTGCTGCGTTTCAGGCCTCTAGCTGCAGGAGCTGCTAGGGACAGGTTGGGCCCCCTACACTCTAGAGAGTTTTTTTCCATCTCTCTCAAACACTCCCAGACACCTTCTGTGCTTTGGTGTTTCAGGTCTCTGTATGAGGCGGCACCAGAGAAATGGTGGTGGAGGGACCCAGGGCCATTCTAGGATCTAGCAGTAGCTTACTTTTCCCCAAATAATTCTCCAAATGAGTGGAATGCATTCTTTCCGCTAACTGGGTCAGGGAAAGGTCGGTTCTTACTCCACAGGCACAGGCTTCTGTGGGCACCTGGGTGGCTAAGTTGGTTAAGCATTTGACTCTTGATTTCAGCTCAGGTCTCCCTTTCAGGGTCATGAGACCGAGCCCCGTGTCCTGGTCCGTGCAGAGCAAGGAGTCTGCTTGGGATTCTCTCCCTACCCCACCCTCTGCTCCTCCTCCCCCTGCTTGCGCTTTCTCACAAAAGAAAAAAACAAAACAAAATGCCTTCTCTACCCTAGTGACCCCCAGCAGGGGTGGGAGTGGGCATGGGGCAATGCCCAGGGGTGTTTTTGGCTCTTGAGACTGGAGGACGGGGTGCTGCTGATCAGCTAGTGGGTAGAGCCCAGGACACTGCTAACCATTCTCCAGTGCATACGGCAGCCTCACGATAAAGAATGTTCTGGTCCAAAATGTCAGGATGGATGAGGTTGAGAAGCCCCACCCCGCTCCTGTGATCTGCTTTCCTCCTGGTGACCATGTCACCAGCACACTGACTTTCTAGTGGTTCCTCACACATGCCAAGCCCTGAATGATTTTAGGACCCTTGCACCTGCTATTCCCTCTGCCTGGAATGTTCTTGCCCAGGAGGCCTCTGCCGATCTCCAGGTTTCAGGTGGGCCTCCCTGGATCCTCTTAGCCCTGTGCAGCCCTCTATTTATCCTGTGGTCACCCCTTCATGCCCCTCTTCCCCACTGGCCTATAAGGTCCATAAAGACTTACATCATTGCCATGTTGTTGTATCCTCAGCTCCCAGCCTAGGCCCTGGCTCGCAGTCCAATCTATGTTTGTTGAAGTCGGGACAAGAAATGGGGGAGGTTGACAGTGGGCTCATCCTCTTTGCTGAGCCTCAGTTTTGTCATCTGTCAAGTGGGGATGAGGATCATCCCTAACTGGTTGGTTGCTGTGTAAGGTCAGTTTCCGGTGCTTGTACTAAGTGCTGTGCGTGCTGCCAGGCACGCATCCTATATGCAGGATAGAAGGCAGAAGCACTGGGATGATTTTTCATCCTCAGGGGTCTGGTCCAGATTCCCTGGAATGCCTAGCTTGATGGGGGCGTGGAGACCTATAGCACTTAACGGTGCACTGGCACTCCCGCTATTAATGCGCTATCTGTTCTCGCCCCCACACTGTGTTTCTGGACCTCGGTTCTGCAGGTGAAGGAAGGGTGGTTCAGGGTGGGAACAGCTGAGCAGGGTCTACACGAGCAGGTGGCAGCAATCGCACTAAGGCACGCGCGGGTGGTCCAGCCCCCGTCTTCATCAGGACACTGGGCTCCCCTTCTTTGACTTGCTTTCCACCTTGCTCTGCAGAAATGTTCATTTTCTCCTTTCAGATTGCCTGTGTCAAGGCTTCCTGTGGTTGCAGTCAGGCCAAGCTGATGAGTCAGGTGGAATGGGGGAGTAGGGCCTGCCGTGGGAGCAGGGCCGAGCGAGGCAGGACACTCATAAGGAGACCCGCCCACGCATCCGCCCCTGTCCTGTGCCTGGGCCTCACCTTGTAGAGGTGACCGAAGGATGACACGGAAGAGGCCAGTGCCCTTTAAAGACCAAGTTTCATCTTCCTCACAGTTCCCCTAGAAACAAGCAGCAGGGCTTCTTCCCATGGGAGAAACAGCGCATTCTGGTCAGGAAGCAGAAGGCAGGAGGGCGGGGAAAGTCTCTGCTGGCGCCTCATTGGGGTTTCCATAGGAAAGGCAAGGCTGGGCAGAGAGAACGGCTTAGGACTGGCTGATCTGAATAATGCCAGGGGGCTTTGGCTCTAGGGGGGTGGTCCCTGACCTCCTGGGTGCCTTGTCTGGTATGACTTAGAGCAGGGGAGATACTGGCTTAAGTGGGAGCTGGTGGGGGGGGGGGTGGATAGAGTCTAGGCATCCATTGGTTGGTGTGTATATGAAAGGCATGCCCATGGCTGACCCTTTGCTGTGTGTAAGAAATGGCTAGTCCTGGGCACCCTCTGCCCCCCACCCCCCGGGGCTGGAGCCTCAATAGAAAATAAGAAAAGATGTATATTGGTATCATTGACCCCGTGATGCCTGGCTACCAGCTGGGCAAAGACAGAGCTTAAGAGAACACAGAACAGCCCCCTCGTTTGCTCATGTGTGGGTGCTCAGCATGACTGCTGGGCAGTCCTGGAAGGGTACAGAGCAAGCCCTGGACCCCCGAAGTATGGAGGCATGCGGTGGTGACACGTAAATGTGTCTTGTCAGATGCCATCCTGACAATGCCACGTCCTTTCTGACTGGAGCGTCAGGGGGGCAGATAGGCCAGCTGTGGCCGTGTGTCTCTGTGGGCTGTGCGCAGTGAACGTCTGCTGTGTATCGGGCTCCGGGTAGGCACTGGAGGCATTATGAGGCATAATGGGCCCATCCTCTGACCTCCTGCAGTTTGTAGTTCAGTGGAGATGGGTGCAGGGGGTGGTCTGGACAGGTCTGAGGCACCATGGAAGCCTCCTTGGAGAAGTGGCATCATAGCTGAGCTGGGAAGAGTATTTTGAGTGTTTGGGGTGGGCTAGAAGAAGGAGAAAACAGGATTTAG